>BGPR01006311.1:55600-81533 GCA_013235015.1 Araneus ventricosus | reverse complement strand
TGGATAAAATATTTTTAAGATTCCAGAGACTTCATTAAACGCAATAATGGTCTAATTATTAACGTTTCCGTTTCTCATACCGAGTTCAAAGGCAGATAATTTATGTTTATATGTATAATTTACAAAAGTACCATGGGTAAAATATTCTTAAAATTTCGGGGACTTGATTAAACGCAATAAAGATCCAATTATTAACTTTAAAAGCAAATTTTTAAGAATTTAACTCTCTAAGCGTTTCGCACGTAATTTTCCGTTTCTCATACCGAGTTCAAAAGCATATAATTTGTGTTTCTATGTATAATTTACAAAAGTACTATGAGTAAAATATTCTTCAAATTGCAGGAACTTGATTAAACACAAAAACTGATTCAATTATTAACTTTAAAAGCAAATTTTTAAGAATTTAAAGCTAGTACAACAAAATAGATAACCGCTCAAAGGATTAAATCTGCTGCCAATGTTTTCATAACGATCACACCTATAGCAGCAATGTAGCCAATATACACTGACAAGTGTTATGTCATTTATTATCAGGTAAATTGTCCCACACAAAAGTGATATACACTGGAAATTATGATTTGCTATATACAGATTTTCCACAGAATGTGTATCGAATATTAATTATGAAATATTTATCAGTTAAGCATATACGTAATTTTATTTTATTGTAGCTACACAATAAGATGCGTTAGCGGCGTAATGAAATAAATATTACCTATCCCACTTTCATAAAACTTAAACTTATTTTGAAGAAACAAAAGTTAAGAAAATAACAAAAAATATATTTGTTCATTAAAAAATTTTTAATAAAAAATATAAAATTTCCAATCAACATTTATTAAGAAAATACTGTCTATATGGTGCATGTTTATTACGACAGCTAATTGAATTTCGATATACAAAAATGAAAAGCAAATAAATCATCAGATCATATTCTACAAATAAAATTCCTGTTCTATAAAAGAGAAAAAAATTCTGAAGAATTGAAGCAACTTCTTTTTATGGAATAAAAAACAGTTTCATTTATTAGTTTTGCAGCGTATCAAGTTCTACTTCCCAGCTGGTTCATCTCGATCAAAAGACACAACAGCATTCCTTGTGTTTATGAGATTTCATAATAAAATCAAGCTACCGAAAAGAACAAGTCATTTCCCATATTCATTTAGCTATTCTTACAACCGACATGCTTGGTTTTTGAGTTCATTTTTTCCACTCCTGGTTCCAATTTTATTTCTTACAGCAGAGACAAAACTTTCAAATCTATCGACATGAAATCCTCGTTTGTTCCGGAAAGAAGTTGAAAGGAAGGGAGTTGGATCGATTTTGATTTCTTCGGGTACCTCGACTTAATTTGTTTTTCTTAAATCCAGAGTATTTGGATTAGAATTTCTGTCTCTCTACTCACCCCTTCAAAATCTCGAAGGAAAGTTCTGTTTCAGTGACAAAATCGGTAAAGTTAATCTTGCTGCCTTGTTCGTTTTTTTTTTCCCTCTTTTAAAGTATTCGGAACTTTCCATGGTTAGTTTTGTTCGCGCTTACTTAAAATCTATTAAATGAAATCTTCAATTTCCTTACACGGGAATAAGTTAAAAAAATATGCATAAGCTCAAAGTTACCAACGTTAAAAGACAAAATTCGATTTTTAACCAAGATTTAAATCTTGGTTTTAAATATTTTTCTTCTTCGAGGTTTTGTTGTATTGGTAAAAGTTCTGTAGAAATGACTTCCGTCTATGCTATGAAATTCAAGAGATGTTAAGAAATTGTTATCTTCGTGAAATTCTTTTTATACAATACATGGATAAGAAACCAGAATTTTAATTACTATATGATTAATTAACTACTAACTAGTCGGCACAACATGTTGCACGGTATTGTACAACATTGTTCGATATTATATAGTACTAGTTGATATACCCGGCGTTGCTCTGGATAAAAATATTTCCACTTCAAAGTACTTATAATATTTTAAACTTAATAAAACAGTTTTTCGCAGAGGCGTCTTTCGATTTTTGTGTGTCCGCTCGAGTATTATCTGACACCCTCAGTGGAATTCAAACCTCCTGCTGTCTCCGGACTTTTTTGGCACAATCCTTGTTACTTCATTTTTCTTCCACATCATTGCTACGGCGACAACAGAAGCTCCTTCATATAGTGGATTTTATTACCATTATCCAAAGTATCATTCTCTTCTTTTTTGTGTCTGGGTGCCTGATCGGAAAAACGAGGCAGAGTGTTCCTCCTATTTCTTCTTAGATTCTCTGTGTTCGGTAATAACCCGACTCTTGAATGAATTTACGCGCTCATTGGGATCATTTAAAAATTTGCAAAAATTAAATGAAGCATCTCATAGAGAGACTAATTAACTAACGTCATTGGATTTCTGTGCAAACAAATTGAAAGATGTACCCTGTGATGTATTTCAGCATAATATGAAAAATCGTAGAGCCTTCTTTATCAAAAATAATATATTTATAGGACGCCTCCCATAGCACAGCATGCAAAACAAACACACACACTTGCATCACAAACGTTATATACATTCTTACATCGAATTCCAAGTTCAATCTCTTATTACTTTCCGTTGCTAGGCACCGTTAGCAAAAAGACAAAATATATCGTTGCCACATTAGTTTTATAAACTTCAGAAAAGAATTATGCCAAACGATAGTTTTAATTAATTTCTTTTTCAGCCAATCGATATTTGTAAATTAATTTCTTTTATGACCAAGCGATTTTTTAATCTAATTAATTTCTTTCTTTAAATATTTTAATAATTCTACAAGTATATGTTTTTTTATTCGTTACGAATATCACAACCGCTTACGAAATAAAAATGGAAGCAAAAATTCTGCCTTTCTGTAAATATTTAAAGGCAGCAATATTTTATCATCACTTTAACAGTGACAAAAACATGGTAATGAAGGAATTGATGAAACAATAAATCGATTTGAATTTTATTGCAATAATTTAAAGCATTGTGTTTGAAATGAATTTCGAAATGTTTATTAAATTTCAGGTGAAAAACATATGCCATTTAAGTTCAGATCAATAAAAAGAAATTTTTCAGCTCTTTAAGACAGTATATATATCATCTTCGTGCAATATGTATTTGAGAAGATATTTGCGAAAAACTAAGGAAAAAAACGCAGAAAATTTTCTTCAATTTTGTTATTTAAATAAATATTTTAAGAAGTAATAGTTTTTGAAAATTGAAAAAGCATAATTGATCTAGAAATGGACTCCAGAATGGCATGAACTAATTTCATCTCGATACAATTCTTGGTTAAGGAAGACTTCTTGTGACAGATAGATAGGTAAATTACCTTATTTTTTATCTTCCTAGTTCCTCTTCCTTCGATATGAAACGTGCTAAGTAACCTTCAAAGACTTAACACACTCATAATGATACTTTAAAAAGCTTAATTCTTTTGTTTAATTTTAAAATTAAACAAAACATCTCATAGAAAGAGTAATTAATCCAACTTCACAGTAATTGGATTTCTGTGCTATCTTATTAAAGAGGTATATGCTACTACATAATACTGGAAATTAAAAGTGCACCTTTGAAAAAAAAATGTGAAAAGAGAAGAAAATTATCTTATATTAACTTTCACAGTGGCAAATGCATGTGAATGAAGGAATTGATAAACAGTAAATTGGCTAGAATTTAATGTTACAAGAATAGAAAGTAACGTTGAAAATTGTGTTAAATTAAATTTTGAAAAGTTAATTACAATTAGAGAAAAAATGTACCGTAATGGAATAACTATCTGAAAAGATACTTTTCGCTCTTTAAGATGGTGCAAAAGTAATTTTCGTGTCATAAATATTTCAGAAGTTATTGGCGAAAAACGTTTAATAGGCTTTAAACGGCTTAATTTTCGGTGTTTAATTAAATATCTTAAGAACTAATTAATTCTGAAAGATGAAAAAGTGCAGTTCACATAGAAAATTTTCATGTCGCTACCGTTCACCGTTTAGGAGGAGTTCTTGTGACAGACAAACAGACAGACGCATTTTTTTCTGTTTCATATTATAGATTATGTGATATTGTAGAGTATTACCAATATTCTTCAATATTGTACAATGCTATTTAATATCTTTGTGCTACTAGGGAAGGTAATTAAGAATAAATGGAACAAATAATTTTCAACTGGCATGGGTAAAATCATAAGCATAATTATAGGTAGCACTTTTTTGTTTCTGCTTACTTTAATGTCTCAATCTTCTGCAGATACTCGAGTGTGAGCTTATCGTCAAAAATAAAGAAATATTGCACTTTCTTGTTTTGATTAGCAAATATTAACATTGGAATTATTTCGCGCACATTTTCAAAGACAACTGCCTGGTTTCAAGATTTCCATTAGGCTCAATGGGACTTTCTCAGATTGCGTTCTAAATGTGCTCCCAGAAGAAATTTATGCATGCGAATTCATTATTCAAGCGTGAGCACTTGGAAAACATGCAATAGGACCTCCGGTAAGATATGTTGTTGAACGATGCTGCATGTGAGGAAAATGCGCAGCTCTGCTAAGCATTTTTGTACAGCCTTGCAAGACATTCCAGCTCAAAAATGAATGGGAATGAGTCTTAATAGGCATATGACTGAGCACGCTCCAAACGTGAGAAATACGGTGATTAAGCATGCCGAATGTGAAATCTAGGCATTAGCAGTTACTGCTGCATCATCGATTTTTACTACTTCAGCGCTTCTTTCATGTGCACATATTATATTACAAGTTTTGCTTATAGTTTGGTTCTCATACCTTCCTTACTGCCCTTTTGGCAAATATTTTAAAATGACCCTGCATACATCAGATAGAATGTACACTTGCAGCAAGTATGGTTTTTCTTGATATTAGCTTATCATGACAAACTTGACGCGACAATTTTGCAACGGACTTCCTACAAAGTAACAAAACATAATCGATCACCCTCCTTGCAATTCAAGTTTCCTGTAAAGTTGGCATGACATACTTACACACTACGAGCTGGATAAAGTTGTATATATCTGGTTTTGATCTTTGTCTCTGTTTTAAAAAACATCCGATTTTCAATAGCATCTCCTAGATCATCCTTCTTTTTATTAATTGAATAAATCAATGATAATTTGAAGAAAAAACTAACTAGGACATTTTAGAAAAATAAAATTCTTTTGAAAAATTCTCCATCTTTTTTCTACATGTAGAACTTGCACTGTAAAGAAAACTATATATCGCCTTTTTCTTGAAATTTTGTTTCGAATGTTGAAATTTTAACTCTCATAAACAAAATTAAAACTAAAAAACAGTCAATGTTTGTTGAAAAATAATAACTTGCTTTGTGTCCCATATTTTTAAAAGTAATTACTTTTGAACCCTAATTTCATAATTTATTCCATTAGCAAAACGCAGTTAATAGCGAAATTCTCTCTCCCTTTGACTTTAAATCATATTCTCAACTCAAAATTTTAAAAAATTAATGAAATCAGGAAGACAGTTTAAAATAAAACGTGTAGATGTACGATATATTAGCGTAATCTGTCTTCAATAACCGAAGCCCATCTGGCTGAGAGGCTAAGACGACATGGTTAGGAAGCGAGTTGTCGGGGGTTCGAATCTGAGGTTCGTCTGCGAACTCTGTTTTTGATGTAGTTTGCAATAAGTTTAACTAAACAAGCGTGCTGCAAGTTCGACGCGTGATGCCTACATCGCTTGCAATAACTTGTTTCAAGCTTTTACTCTCGCCGTGTCAAACTTGCTACAAGCTTGCAGAGAAAGATTGCTGCAAACTAAAATTGCTATCTGGGACGCTAGCTCAAAAAATAAGCCAACATTGAGCTATGTGAAAAATAAGCTCAGATGCTCAAAACCAATAAAAACTTTAAACACGCAATTATCATTCTTCGGTTTTGAATCATTTTTATTATCTTATATGTATATATAGCAAATTAGAATGATTTAGTCAAATTGAACCATATTTATTAACCCACGAAATAATAAGGTTTAATAAGAAGAATATTTGTAAGGAAATTTAAGTCTTTTATGCATGAAATATGTCGCATTAATTTAGCAGTGGCTGGTATGTACATGAAATGTCCTGAAGCGCTTGTTGAGATTAACTTGGATCACTCCTATATAACTATCTTTCATAATCCTTGAGAGTAATTTTCAAATAAGTTCCGTGTTTCCGGGGGAATTATACCGAATTACTTCTAAATGGGATACTTCAGTACCAAAAATAAGAATAAAACTTGTTCAAGAGATTATTAACAGAAGAAGTATTAGCGGCTGAAATTTTCTCTGGGCTGAATTTTATCCGGAAAGTTTTCAACCAAAAATAATTTAAGCTTATGTCGTCTGAATCAAGTTACACTGAGATCGAATTCCTCGTTTAGAAAAATGAGAAAAAGACTTTATGTCATTAAGAAAACTGTTTTTGAAAAGTCGAAAGAGTTAAGATTTAATCAAATTTTGGAATAAAACGACTATACAATTTTTAAATGATAAGTTCGATGAAATATTTAAAATGACATTGCCAAATGTTTTGAGAATTTTTATTTGTAGAGATTATGTTAAATACTTGCAACGGAAATTTTGAATCAAATCTTCTTTTTTCATAGCAATAATTATTCTTGAAAGTTTTAGGGAAAGCACAAATAGAAAAAAAATATACTTAAATACAAATTATTCAAAATATCTTCTTAGTGAAACCTGCTTTTTTGAGATTACAGACCTAGTTTAAAGTATATTCTTTAATTTAAGACGCCTCAATTTGAAAAATTTTACACTCAAATTTATTCTTCGTTTAAGACTCGTTAAATTGTTTGTTCTGATAATAACTTCGTGTCTTTCTGAAAATACCAATGACTCCGATGAAAAAAAATATCTGTGAATGGCTGTGTCCTAAACTAACTTGCATATTTTTTCTCTGTGAATGAGTAAGGAATTACAGTCACATTTATTAAAGAAATGTACTCACATGAATAATAAATTTGTTTATACAATCAATTTTCTAGCTTCATTCTCCTTCTCCCAGGCATCTATTCTTCAATACCTAGGTGATTTTTTTTAAACGGTAATATCGTATGCAGTTTCTAGAATGACGTAGAAAGGAATATACAATTGAAATTACATTTCGGATGCAAACAATTTTATTATAATGTTTAAGTTATTTAGTAGTAATAGTAATAGTAAACAAATCGGAAAATTAAATAATTGAATATTTAAAATTTATTCGAAATTAAATGTTTTTAAATATCTAATAAAATTGTTTACGAGTTCGAAATTTTTGACTGTGAAGCTCGTGCATAAACTCATGAATGTAACGTTGAACTTCATTTTTTTTACGTTTCGAATTAATATGTGACTTGGAAATATTTATTCTATATTTCATTAAGTTAAATCAACATATAATATTTTCAATGCAATGCCAATTAGACGCAAATGCAGTCCTCACATATATATATTTTAAAAAGTATTTATATAATGGTTCATCTAAATGACTGTTCTTCAATTATTACAAATTTGAACGATATGTTAAAAAATTATTAAACGAAATTCATTCTAAAGAGTCATAAACGAAATAACTTTCCGTAATTGTACTAATATAGATTATAGCAGCAGTATTTCGTCATTCGATTCCTCAGATCAATTTTATATTTCTCCAATTTTCTACTTCCTCTAAGATAGTAATTATAACTATAACTTTAACCATTAAACGTCCAGTGTTGCCTGTAACTCTTTAATCCCGAGGTGGCTTTTTTTTCTAGACCCTTTAAAATTGGGAATTTTTCGGAAGAAACGACATGAATTGGATTCTCCCAACCTGCGTGGTCATTTACCCCACCACCTCCTGCTATAACCTTCCTAAGGCGCAGGGAAATGGGCTGTGGTTGGCAAAGATAAGTGAACCCCCTACCGCGCTTATCTCCTTAGCGATTTCAGAACCTCACTCCCCTCAAAAGAAGGAAACTGCCTCAGACCGGCTTTCGTCGCTGTTGAAAGGAAATTTTTAGACCGCCCGGGACCGCCTTGCTCGGTGTGAGAGGGTTAAGCAACATACCCCAATTTGTCCCGTAAAATCTTGAAAATAAGACTGAAGCTCTAATACCAGTTGTTCCCAATTGAATATGCATACCGAAAATTTTATTAAATCAATTTACAACGAGTAGATGGCAGCTTGAATGATGATAAAAAAATAAAATATAAATTTATATTTTCACTTGAGGCGACATCTTTTTTTTTTGTTTGTACGCTTGAGAAAACAATATTTTATTCTATATTGTTGAAAGAAATTCCTTCTCCATATAAAAATCATCTGTGTCTGATATTATGGGATTTTATCAAAGAGATTTATTTATTCAATTAAAGCTCAGTGTTGTTGATGGGCAACAAAATGGTTTTTAGACAAAAATCACACTTAAAAAATAAATAGGGCTTTTAAAGTATTTTTCCCATGTTTTATCCAAGAAAGGAAAGACTAAAAACATTTTACAAAAGGGGACTTTTAAGGTTTAATGTATATGTATTGTATATATCTCCACTGATTGAAAAATATCTTAGTTAAATATTACTCTTATCTTCTATTCATGGCATTTGCTTGAGTGCCAACGTAAGAATCGTGAGAAACGGCAGAAAGCAAACACATATTTACAGATTTAAGCTATCTAGGTCTTATTTTGTTATTAAAAAATTGAAGCTTACCAAAATGGCACTGAGAGTAACGATTGAGAAATTTGTGAAAAAGGAAAGATAAAATGTCGTTACTACGAAGGTTTAAGGTTCGGTTATATTAACGACCCGTTTTGTAGGAACGTAGGAGCGTCCCGCTTCGTAGGAACGACCTGTTTTGTAGGAACGATTTGTTTTGTAGGAACGACCCGCTTTGTAAGAACGACCCATTTTGTAGGAACGTCCAGTTTTGTAGAAACGTCCCTTTTTGTAGAAACGTCCCGTTTTGTAGAAACGTCCCGTTTTGTAGAAACGTCCCGTTTTGTCGGAACGCCCCGTTTTGTAGGAGCGTCCCGTTTTGTAGCAACTACCCGTTTTGTAGCAACGACCCGTTTTGTAGGAACGTAGGGACGTCCCGTTTGAACACTAGGGCTATTTTGGGAACCAAAGACTTAATACACACTTTTATTGTATGAGTGTATCCAGTCAGAAATATTCGTTATATTTTCATGTTACTATAGTCTCAGAATATTTAAATAAATAAATAAGCCTCCCACATAATAAATTAATTGAAGTGTGCTCTAATTTATTTGATATTTACCTTAATACTGATTTAATTGATAAAAACAAATGGTTAGAAATGTGCAGGGTTAATATTTGTGAAAATTATCTCTTTAATGGAATTAACTACTTTAAGCAGGTTCTTGGTATTCCTATGGGTTGTTGTTTTTCAAGTGCACTAGCCGATTTATTTCTCCACTCATTTGAGAGGGATTTAATTAAAAATGAAATTGTTTATGGTTTTCTTTTCATTGATGACCTTTTAGTCTTTAATCATAACAATGTTAACTCCATTTTTAGTTGCTATCCAAAAGAACTCAAATTAAATAAAACTAATAATGAATTAAACAAATGTAATTTTTTGGATCTAGAAATTGAAGTCGGGAATGCAGATATTTTGGTTGGAATTTATGACAAAAGAAAGGAATTTAATTTTAAGGCTATTTCACTTTGCAACTTTCAGACAAATCTTGATTTTAAAATTATTAAGAACTCTATTTATTCTCAAATTAATAGGATTAAACACATCTGTAATAACCACTCTTCTTTTGTCAAAGCCCTAGGTAATTTAAATAATAACTTAAAGGATAACGGATTCCCTTTTTGTTTCCTTAAAACTTGATTTTTTTTTAATTAGTTTTTGTTCTCCTTAGAAATAGTTCAAATTTTTATTCATAGATGGAGCTACTGGATAGCTTCTAGGTCGTTGATTGTTTTGTATCTATTGCGTCACTTTTCTGATTGGCTTGCTTCTGAAAGAAGGTAAATTTTTATCTCTTTCTTTTGATTATGGATTTAAAAAATTTTGGATTTATGTTCTTTATTTGGTGGCCGGACAAGATTCAGACCACAGGAAGGAATAAATTTTGACTTTTTGTCGTTCCTTTCCACAGAAAATCTTGTTCACTTTTGAACTAAAAATGGCGTGTGGTTTCTGATGAGTGAGCCATTCTAGTTCCTTTTCATTTTGAATAATTTCTTAACAAATTGTTCTAAGTATTGGTAAATTTTGGTTTCTCTATAGTTCTGGTTGTATTTTTTTAAAAAAATTTCTGTTGAAGCAATTACTTTTTGCTGCTGCGTTTGCACGCAAAAACGTCTATTGTTTTCATTATTTTTCATTTTATCATTGTTTTCTTTTAATTTGTTTTCTTTTAATTTAAATTTCTTTTATTTGTTTTTGTATTTCGTTAGATTTGACTGCATATGCGCCTTTCTATTTAATGCAAAATATGTTATTGTTTTTTATTTTAATCAAAATTTAATTAATTAATTTTGCTAAATTTTAAGAATTATAACTCAGAATATTTAATATATATTTTGATGGACAAATCTAGAATCCATTGACTATGTCGTCAACTCTCGAGGGAATTACTCCCATAGGAAATTGATGGTATTTATCTGTGAAAACTTTTTCGATTCCAGAATTCGTAAGCTTAACTCTTTAATCCCGAGGAGACATTTTCTTCTAGCTCCTTTGAGACAGGCAGTTTTGGGGAGGAAGCGACATGAATTGGACTCTCCCAACCTGGGTGGCTATTTTGCCCACCCCCACCCCTGCTGTGACATTCCCTTAAGGCACACTGAAATGGGCTGCGGTTTGCAAGGATAATTGGACTCCCTACCGCTCTTATCTCCTAAGCGATCTCAGAACCTCACCTCCCCTCAAAAGAAGCCAACCGCCTCAGACCGGCCTTTGTCGCTGTTAAGGGGAAATGTTTAGACCGACCGGGACCACCTTGCTCGGTATGAGAGGGTTAAACAATAAAGAAAGCGTATTATAAAAAATGACTTTGAAAAAAGGATTTATGTTCTACAAAGAATACAGACAACATAAGACACATATGCATAACAATTTCACAAAAAAATAAATCATAAGATTAGAGGTTCATTCATAGAACTTTAAGTGTTGTCGCCAAAGACGAATGTTCCCAGTCGCTTTTTAATCCACCGTCAACATCAATCAATAACTATTTTTTTATCATTTCACTTATATTTGCAGAAATACCACTTTTTTCTTTATAAAATTAATTTTAAATCAATTAGTAATGAATTATTGGGCTAATTTTCACTGCATTTTATTGAAATGCTTTGATTTAAAAGTTTAACTAAAAAATTAAATCAGAAAAATGTCAATTCTTTAATTATAATGTTCAATATTTTAGACGGCGTATGAAAATAACCACATGACTATTTTGGGGTGCCAACAAGCGTTAAAATTTTTGTCCCGGTTTCAGTTTTTTGGCTCACCTATAAAACATATTCTGCACTGAGAGTTTGCGCTTCGGATTTTCGAATACAGAAAAATAAACTGCGTTGGATGGAGTCACGTTTTCCATTCTCCCCATGAATAATCATATACTGTTCTTGTTCCATCGTGCATGTCAGGAAGAGGCAAGAAGTTATTGCAAGTTGCATGGTATTCCCACCTCCCGTATGAATCACATCACTTGACACCTGTTAGAGCAAGACACTTGCTTCTGGAACGTAATATTCTGCACTTTATTTCAACAGGATGTGCTGTCATCTAAGATGACACTTGCCTGCGGGATCAAACATAGATGTGTAGGAATAGTTTGAAAAACTCTTTTTCGATTAACGAAAGTTGAAAAAATGAAATATTTTTTATTCAACTAAACAAATCGTTGCATGGTGTCCCGAAATTTTGCTGAAAGTTTAGGAATCAAACAGTTGAGAACTTACATGTTCTACTAAAGAACAGTTTCTTTGATTTACATGCGTCGAGTATGCGTTCAGATTATCTATAAATGCTTGGAATAAATCCGAACCATTAAATAGCTATTTAAGTCATTTTTCTTATAAATAAAAGTTAATGGCAAACATTTCATTTATGAGTTTTTTATCTTGATATTTTTCCACAAAATGAGCATCTTTCTGATGGAGTGGAGTTTCATTATCTTATATTAAATTATCCAATATTCCATTTAAACTGACACCGATTCTAAATACGGCCATTCACTTGAAGTATAGACATTCTATTTGTCATAAGCCCGGTTTTTTCCACCCATTTTAATCAAAAAATACAGGCATGCCATTCGCTTGTATTTAAAAGGACACTAACTCTGAAAGAAGGTAGAGGGGACGATCTTCTTTCCCCCTCTACAGATGCCTGTCATTCGCGCTTCGATTTTCTCCAGTCAGCAGATTTCAATTTTTGCTACCCTCGAAGTAAGGCTTCAATCTACGCAAGGCATTGTTCTTTTCGATAGCCTATTTCAGGGTCTCTCTGATTTTTCGTTCTGATTTCTGTTCAGTCGGAATTGAAACCATGGCAAGCCGTTTGGCTCATTTCCATAGATTTTTATAGCTTTTCCATTCTCGCGTTCCAAAATATACAGTTTGTCTGTGAAGTGAATGACCGACTTAAAATAATTATGCGTCCACAGTTCAAAATCTTACTCTACAGATTTCACTAAAGTTAGTTGTGGTAATGTTTTGTTTCTTGTAGTGAGTGAAAGTCTGGCAATTGGTTGGGAGGGGATAGTATTCTTCTCTTAGTGTGTTGGATTGAAGAGTCTCCTAAATAAGGAGACTCTCTCTCCTAAATAAAACTTAGAAGTCATCAACTAATTCAAGCTCTCATCTAAAAATTAACTCAAAACTTTGTGTTTGTCATCTTTGAGCATCGGTATTTGAAATCGATCTATTTTATGGATCTATTTGAATCGAATCTATTTGAGCTTATTCTTAAAACCGTATAATTTTTTATTTCACAATATGGAAAGAAACAACCAGATGTCTCAAAGTATACCGTCAGTCCTGTATTCCTTGTTGTGCTTCAGATTAAAGTCGTCGTTCTGTATTTCAAAGTATCCTTTTGAAACACACAGAAGACGGAACAGGGAACATTTAACCAGGGAGTTACGATTATTTGTGATTTTTGTTCGGCTACAAAAATTTCATAACACAAGACACATCACCTTTGCTATGATTTCAAAATTATGGAGGATGTCTTGTACACATCTTAATTTGTTTTCGTCAAGTAATGTAATAGGTTCTACTTCTATAAAGGATCTTTAGAGGCCTTTGTAGCTTTTAAGAATAAGGGTAAATCTCTATTATTTTGTTCAGAAAACTTTTGATAAATGTCTTCTTATTGTTAAGACTTAGTATACTTCAAAAATAAAAGATCTATTTTTAGTTATGTTTTTAAATAACAGAGTCGTCAATGAAAAAAAAAACTAAAAGTAAAGTAAATATTTTTCAGTTTTTAAAACACCACGCATATGCTTATTTAATACCAAAAAATAATTATTTGTTTAAATTATGCATTTATTAAATTATTATGTTTGAAAAGATTCGGGAAATTTTGTTTCCCAGACATTTTCCGATTTATAACACAATAGGCTCTTACATACAATATAAAATTATTTAATTTTACCTATATACAAAATTCATACGTTTGTAAATTTCGTAACAATAAATCATTATAATCTTCAATATTCTTAACTTTTCCTATTATATATTTATGAAATATCATTCCGAATTATTAGAAGGCAGTGAATTATTAGTTTACACGGGTTTTCAAAGTGTTAATAAGATCACATATTTTTAAGAAACTTGTGTTAATGAGCATCTTAAAAACTTGGAAAAATAGCTTTTTATGGTACTAAAAGTAATTGTTCATTCTCTCGTGATAACAACTTTTTTCTTTTGAAGGGCACAACCAAAAATTAAAGAAATCAACATAGAAAATAAAACATTTGGCACATAAGATGATATTTTACTTAATTATTTTTCTTCAAAAATGCAACACTCAGAAACGTATAATAAGTGAAAAAATTTCCAATTTTATTGGTAATAGGTATTAAAATCTGATTAAGCGCGTTTATTTAATATATTTCAGACAAAATGCACTGTCAAATCCATTTACATGTAGTTGAATGGCCTTAAAGTCGAAAATATGAATTTATTTCACAATATTTAATGACGATATACGGATGATATTAAATTCTATGCACAATATTAAATTTTTATCGAAAACTTTTACGTTTTATAAACTATACATATATCTATATATATAATAATAGAGAGCAAGAATGTAAATATATGTATATAGTATGTAGATTCAGTTCATTGACACTACAGTCGTAAAATATTAAACTATATTTTATAGTATATAATCACGGATGGGACATAATATTCAATGACAACAATCCCAAACTTAGCTTAGGGATCTGATATTAGAAGGGAAAAATCTTCTACCCTTCATATAACATTCCTCTTTAAACAACAATCCTATGCACTTTTTATACACATAAACCGATACGATGAACACAATCTTCCGAAGACAATAGATTTTTCATAACGCAAAATACAGTCGAACGTGATAGTAACAAGTATGGAAGATACACTGGAGAAATCAAACATAACGTAAGGGAAAAACAAGTCAACATTGTATCTAGCTACGTCGGTTTGTTTAACGCTGTGAAGAGACGAAAACTTTATAGGGATCTCTTCTTTGTATTGATTACAAGTGTAAGATACTACAGTCTGTTAGGTTTAGGTTTCAACAACAAGAGGCTAATCGATCCGGGAAAGGCAAAGACGGGCGAAATAAGGGAAAAAAAGGTGCATCTCCCTTTGAAATTGCCCGTGGGCTGGATGAGTATACAAACATACATGCACCATATATACATAAGGGGGAAAGTTAGGGAAATGCGGGAAGAATTCTTCGGCTTTTCCCTAGAGAAATTCGATTGCATTTGGTAGCTTTAGTCTTAGGAACAAGTCGTTGCTAAGATCTCCCGGTTTATTCCTAAAAAATTGAAAATAAATAATTTAATTCCTTTCGTTTGTGCTGTAAAAAGAAGCGAATCACAGTAGATTCAATGCAGTTTGGAACATTCTTTTCTTTCTTTTTGTATTCTATTAATATATATCCCCTGTAGGTGATTTTTTTATCTTCATCCGCCATTCTTTTTGTTTTCATTATACGCAGAGTGAATTTAAATAAATTATTAAGTATTTCAAAAGAACTGCTACAACTGAAGTTGTTTCGAAGCATGAATAACTGGCTGAATTTGAAATTCATTCATTGCTTATTCTTTATTTAGAAACTGAGGAAGAAATTTGTTCTGGAAAAATAAGAATGAAAAAATATTTCCTAGTTGTAGGTAATTAAATGAAAATGTATCCATTGAAAAAAGTGTCCAAATAACAAAATTGGGTGTTTCTAGACTTGAAGAAAATTCATTACAATCGGATGTTATTTTTTTGGGGGAATTAATAAATTTAAAGTAATATTCATTCACAAAGAGAAGCAAAATTTTATTTTTAATATTATATAAATAACACACCTACTATATTTCTGATTCTTTTCATTCAATGGTTTTTTCTAAGAAATAAATAAGGTTTTTTATTGTTGTAATTATTGTAGATTCCAAGTTTTGCATGGAAACTTTCTCCAAGGCAAAACCACAGAAATGCGTAACAAATCATACATCTTTCTACAAACATAAAGTAAATTTATTACATTAGAATATTTCCTTGAAACCATTCAAAAAACATAAAATTCCATACATTTTTTCTTGCATAGTAATTCAGATATATAGCAATATATAATTACTTAGAGATTTTTCTTTCAGTAATTTTTTCGAAAATGTAAAGTAATTTAGTTGATATTTTCTAATTAAGTATCTTTTGGAAAAATGCTCATATAATGAATTTAAGAATATTCTTAATTAGAAAACTATTCATAAAGAAAGAGTTTTTCAATACAAATTAATGTGTTTAAATAATCAGAAAAAAAAAATCGCTTTCCCCACTCATATATGTTTATGTTAATTTAATAGAAGTAAGATAAAAGTTTGAGTGCTTCTTGGAAAGAGAATTTGTGAAGCTGAAATCAAATTTGAACTGAAAATTCCCCACCAATCGCTGTATAGTTCCAGATTTGGATAAACTTCATTGGTTAAACACTTTATTTTCTGTTTTACTGAAATATAAAGCTAAAAACCAATGTTCTCTTGAGAGGAAGATACAAACATCACTGCATGATGGAAAAGTAAACAAGTGAAAGAAGACATTTAATGTCAGATCTTCTGAGATTTTTGAGATTTTAAGCCTCCGATCATTAACTTCAACAAAACGAAAGCTTTCTCCACTAGACAGGTTTACTTGTGGTTTTCATCTCGCTTAATGGGTGTTGAAGTATAACAGGCCCTTAAACAATGTTTATGCACTGCAACGGAATTTTAACTTAGTTACCGAAGATTTATATAAATTGTGTATTTAATACACTCATGGCGATTAATGGAGTAATTCTTTATTGTGTACAGAAAATTCTGTTAATTTACTCTATGTACATTATTTTGCATCACATGTAAACAAACATGCTTATAAGTAGAATTAAGAAATTTAACATGAGTACTGGATGGAAAAATGTAGTTTTTAGTTAACTGATATGTAAATATGCACTTTGTAATTCACAAAAATAAAGCAAGCCAATTCATATTCAATCAAGTGATGAGCTTCAATACGGTTTTCAAATCCATTGCACACTTCGCATCAAGGAAAAAAGTAAGACCTCATAGCATATAATAAGACAACGTGTAGTTAGATTCCAGATGACTTGCGCAGTTTCGTTTGTCATATAATTAAGGTGTCATTTGATACAAAATACTTCTGGTGGTAAAATACGTTTTCTTATACACAAATTTGTTTAGTCTGACAACTTGAACTTAGCATTTTTCAGTTAGATGTTTATGATTCATCTATGAAAAATATTTTATGCATAGAATTAAGACATGGCGATAAATACTTGACGCGCCGAATACATCATAATAATGAAATCATTTATTAATGGCGAAAAGAATGCTCTTGAACCAGGGTTTGGGGATTAAATTTTGAACTTACAGAATAAATGCTATTTACTAATTTATTAGAAATAAAGCTTTTTTCTAATGGTATTTATATCCTTTTCAATTGTTGATAATGGGCTTTAGCATTTTACACAGCGTTTTCGTTTTATGTACTGATTCTGATGAGTATAATGTATTTTTTTTTGTCTTACAACTGAAGAAATTACTAATATAATAGCGCAGATCCTCCGGTAACGCTCTGACGTCACCAAAAATAAAACTCGCGATATAGCTTTGCGAGACGTTAAACAGCATTATTTCATTGTTAGAGAACCTAAATTTCAGTAATTTTAAATTTAAGAGAGTAATTGTCGTTCTAATTTCAAATTTAATATCTCTAAAATAGTGAAATAAAATTTTCTATAGTTTGATATAAAATGTATCTCGCTATGATCAATAGTTCCCGAGAAATTTTAAATTATATTAATCCTATATTTCAAATTAATTTCCGTTTTTTAATAGAAAGTAGTAAATTACGTCAGGGGTATATCATGCGCGTGATATAGTTTGGACGCCAAATTGTATCTTAATGCAATCGTGACGATGTAGTTTTCTTGCCAAGAATTAAATTAGCCACCAGTGACGTGAATCTACCATTCGTTCTCAACCGCCGCCAGTTCCCGTTAATTCCAGCTTACACGATGACTATCAACAAATCGTAGGGACAAACTTTTGATCATGTTGGAATTTACCCTGATGAGCCTGTCTTTTCACATGGATAGCTCTATGTTGCACTTTCAAGGTCTAGGATACCCAATCACGTTAAAATTTACACAAAGACAACTGAAGTACAAGAAATATTATTAAACAACGAAAAAATACTTCACACGGAATGTTGTTTACCAAGAGGTTTTTTGAATAAAGAAATATGTAAATAAAAAATATTTCCTGTCATAAAACATATGTTTATTTTATTTGTTTTCAATCAATGTTAAAAATTTATCTCCCATATATATCTATATAAACACGTCAAATTTGAAGGGAAATCTCTCGAATGAAGAGGCAATTTGCACCCGTCAAACCATGACGTTTTTTTTTCTAGTTTTATGAATAATTATGTAATTTTATGAAAGTGGTTCGGTTTTATTGTAGCTTAGGAAAAAGCCCCATTTTTAGCACAGTTTGGATTAATTTAGTTTATTACGATTGAAGAAACGAAGGCTATATTAGACCTTGTAATATTGATTATTTTCCAATTGAAGAGGTTTAGGAAGCTGAGCTGGCAAATCCTTTCTCTGCACTTCCGCATCTCAGCTGGCCCTGAATTTGGAGGTATTTAACATACGCTTATTCGTAGAGGAAAAACAGCCAATAATTGATTTTTATCTTTTACGTAAGCGAGTGTGATTTTCTTAATAATGTTACAAAGCTATAAAGTCGTTTCACTGAGATGCTAGACTTGGCGACAAACTTGGCGACAAATTTGGCAACCTTGGCGACAAATTTGGCGATTTGGCGGCAAAGTTGCGACTTTGGTGACAAAGGGAATTTTCTAGAAGGACCTCAAACTTTTCACCTATTTCTACTGGTTTCATGAACTTTCTAGAGATTACGTCACTTCTTACGTAATGAGGTCACTTCCTCTTGAAAGGTACAAAGGCAAGCTCTCAAGCCAAGAAGAGTCAGTTGCATTTTGATCAGCAAGCAAGCTGGTGAGCTAATAAGAAACCTTTGAGAGCTGTATTGAGATCTAATCATAATCTCTGTTGTGAATTCTTACTACTGCTGTTTAATACTTGTGCTACGTTTCTTTCCCTAGAATATTTGTAAAATAAAGAGGTTTATTTTTTTAAGTCCTCCTTATTGGATTGCGTTCACGTACACCCACAAGACAATTTTGTCACAATAATAAAGTTATAAAATATTTTGACTACAACGGATGTCTGCATAAATGTACCTGATGCTTTAAACAGAGCATGCAATCAATGGCTTATGCATTATGCTAATATTATTTTTATTTCTTTTTCATTCCTTTTGCAATTGAACATAATGGAAAGTTGGGGATATTTTGTAGAAAATATCACTAGCGGACAGTATTTTGATTCCATCAGGTATTCCAAATTATTAGCCCAAAGATAATGATGGATGGATGGACAGTTAGGTAGAGTTTTAGAGAGAGGAAGGGTCAAATTTGAGCTTACTGCAACAAACATGTTTTAAACTATAAACTTATTGTTAAATTTTTAAAAATGCTAGAATACAATCAGTTGTTCGTGCAAAAAATTCTACGAATTAAATAAATTGGTGAGTAAAAGATACACTTACAATTACTATTATTTTTTATTTTATTTTCTCTAGTTTCAATGATGGAGTAATCTTTGTTGGAATAAGGATGACTATTTTTACTTTAGTACAGCCATTTCAATTCTTCTGTTGAATTAATAAAAACTGGCCGTCAAAATTGTTCCTTTATTATTATTTAACGACCAATTATAATGACAAAAAAAGGCATCAATCCGCCAATCCTCCGATTGTTTTTCCCGAAGTATTTGAATCATATATCATGGCACCACAGAAACATCCTTTGTTTCATTTTTTTCCCATGAAATACAGTTTGTTGATCCAACAGTAAAATGGCATATTCAAAGATAAAACTATAAGAAAACAACAAACATTCTTCGATCATGAAATATTTCCGCAAATTTCAAACATAATTACAATGTCAACAGAATTCATTCCGCTGGAAATTACAACTTTCAGAGACCTTCCTACACGGATAAAATTTCGATTAAATGTTTTGAAAGATTACGCAATGAAGCAGCCTACGCGTATGTTGAACACATTTTAATTTATTGAAATTTGCTTTATTATCCTTAGTTTAGCCAAGATATAAAAATCAAATAAATCACTGAAGCATATGTTAAAATCACCCACATAAATTCGAAAAACCGAACACTGCGTGTAACTCCCACAATAAAATATATTCTATTTCTCATCTTCCATTCCATTATTTCTCAATTAGTTAAAAATAACAAATGTAGAGGTATTAATTGTTAACAATAAAGTGAGCACTGATATACGTAAAAGTGATTTTGAGTTGTACTTTTCTATCAAGCATAAATAATGCAGCATGTTTCTTTCCACACAATTTATACATAATTAATGCCTTTTGCACTTTCTCACCATATTTAATATCACTGAAGCATTTGTTAAAATCAACCACATAAGTTCGAAAACTGAACAAAGCTTGTAACTTCCACAATAAAATATATTCTATTTCTCTTTTTCCATTCCATTATTTCTCAATTAGTTAAAAATAACAAATGTAGAGGTATTAATTGTTAACAATAAAGTGAGCACTGATATACGTAAAAGTGATTTTGAGTTGTACTTTTCTATCAAGCATAAATAATGCAGCGTGTTTCTTTCCACACAATTTATACATAATTAATGCCTTTTGCACTTTCTCACCACATTTATTTTTCACTGCGTTATAATCCTTTTAGTTATGGTCGATACTTGGGTATTGTTTAGATTAATTTGCTTATTTTTTTCCCTCTCCACTTTGTAAAGTAAATTTTTAGCATAAAAAAGGTTGGATAATTAAATGCTTACACGCAATCTTTTAAAAATTAACTGCATAACAAAAGATCTTAAACTGATTTGAATAAGAAACACGGAAATATAATGATTTTTTTTTAAATTTAAAATAATTAAATACGATGCATGTATTTCAAACTATTTAAATAAACTAAGACACTACAGTTTTCTTAAATACACACAAATAAGTCATGCTTCATTATATTTTTTGATTCACTTATTTAAACCGGTGCTAAAACTTAAAATTCAAAGATTATACCAAAATCATTAAAATAATTTTTAAAAGATCATATTGATCTTTCCCTAGGGAGCTGTACTGATGATGTGACCGTAGGAGTTTTTCATCTTTTTATGTGCAAATATTGTTACTAACTCATTAGAATTTCCTTCTCCTGGCTCAGCAAACCCGTTTATTCTTTAATCACCCTGTGGAAAAAATGTTTATACAAAAATTGAGAAAAATCAAAAATGATTTGCCAGATTGTAAAATTTCCATTTTTTAAAGTTTAATGTATTTGGCAAGTGCATTAACCGTCCGTCGGACTCATCTAATCTGTGAGATGAATCACCCATGGTTTTTTATGCCTAAGTACGGGCTTTACCAAGAAAGGTGTGGGGCCTCTAGTAGCTTCCTGGCTCCCTACCACTCCTTTTCATGTACGTGAGGGACACGTTAATCTGGTAGATGAGTTGCGCCCGATTACGTTTGTATTTTTGATTTCGCCATTTTTCTTAATATTTCTTTTTATAAGCCTGTAGAAGTTCGTATACCTGTGTCCCAGCCCCTAGTTGAATGATATTGATCGTTATTACCCATTTATTGTTTCAAAAATGTTGAATTTTTTGGCAACAGTTCGCAATGCTAATGGGAAAACAAACGACAACACCCTCCTGAATTCCTGGACATATTTTAGTTGAAATTGCAAGGAAAATACCGGAAAGGATATTTAAGAACGTAAATATAGCTTTGTATCACCGAAGAGTTCAGTTTGATAACCTAACCTTAAGCCTAAGCAAAAATTTAACTTTCAATCGAGCAGATGAGCTGCGCCCGAATGTGTTAGAATTGGTATTGTGCCCGCCCGAAGGTTAATTAAACAATGCTTCTAAATTAATTTCAGAAGGTCAAATTAATTTCAAAGGTCAAATTATATAATTTCAGTGTTATGATCAGCTTCAGTATGAAGTGTGATCACCTCTAATCGCTGATTAGTCACGACAATGATATTCCATGACGACTGTTAAACTTCGAAAATTTTCGATTTTATGAACAAACTAGCTGCGAGGCCGGCGTTGCACGGGCAATCTCAAATAATGCGTCATTCTCTGGCGGAGAGGAGTATTTTTAGTAAAAACTCTATTTGAGCGATTTAATTTTCCCTGTTTATTTATATCAATTACCAAAACTCGCACACAACGCTATTCACATTGACTTGTTGCATTGTTGAGGGATCCATATTGTATCGTTGCTTTTTTAATCAATGAAACAGAAACAGGCAATTAAATATTTGTTTAAACAATGATAACGATTTGATTTGAGCTGCAACAATGAAAAGTATTAATTTTAATTAATATCTTTTTCACTAATAAAAATTTCGGAATTTAAATGGTCAAAAGGGATTCGTTGGATTATTCCCCATCTTTTGGTATTTTCCTCACGCTTCTCCATTCAGCGGTTCGTGAGAAGATAGCCTCAAATACATACACACGCGTCGAATTTCAATAGTGTAGATAATTAAAATTAAAATGTTTTAAAAAATTCCCACAAATATGAAAATTATGAAGGAAAATGTATCAGCTCTACAACGTAAACATTGAATATGGCCATATCTTTAAAGCGCTATATCTCAAAATGTGTTTTTTTGATATTGCGCGCACGATATCTCAAGAACTAGTGAATATGTTTACATAAAAGTTTTGCTGAATATGTATTGTGCTATGTTATACAAATTGAACCACAGTTCTGTACATATTTTCACAAAGAAGTTTTTTGGGGGTTATAAATGTTGAAATTTTCACAATTTTTAACATTTTTACTTTAAGTTGGTATATAAAATATAAATGTTAATTAATTTAAATGTTAATAAACTCAGGTTCAGTTTCTTAACTCTTTAATCTCAAAGCGACTTTTTTCTTCTAGCCCCTTTAAAACCGGGCCTTTTTGGGAGGATACGCCATAAATTGAACTCTCCAAACCTTGGGGGTCGTTTGCCTCACCCTTGCTGTAACCTACCCTTAAAGCGCACGGAAACGGGATGTGGTTGGCAATGATAATTGGACTCCCTAGCCCGCTTTTCTCCAAAGCGATCTCAGAACCTCACCTCCCTCAAGAAAAACCAACCGCCTCAGACCGGCCTTCGCAGCTGTTAAGGGGAAATTTTCAGACCGCCCGGGACCACTTCTCTCGGTGTGAGAGGGTTAAACAGACTGTTTGGATTACTTAGATGCCCAAAATATTGTGTTTAGATCAATATTTAATCCGTAATCATGCGCTCAAGGCGACTATCTCATTTTTTCTCTGAAAATTATGCCCATATTTATTGCTCTCTCAAATGAATGCATACCAATATTAAGATTTGAAAATGTTTGTACAGTAACAGAAAGAACAGATGTTTTTCTAGGACAAAAAGTTAGTTTTTGAAATGTTTTGTTTGGGAGATATAATGTATCGAATTCGACAGTTTTATCCTCAATCTTCGGAGGTTTAAAGGGCTATGTCCGATTATACACTTTGTTTGCAGCAAAATTCATAACCGTGTCCAATGAAATTAAGCGAGTACAGCTCAACTAATTTGTATGACATATTCTTATGTAATATTACTTTTTACGCATAATGCGCAATTTTTATGAAAATATACTTATTTTTGGTGGTGTAATCACACTTTTCTGATCTTTGTTTAATTTTTGTAAATCATTGTAGCTTTTCTTGCCTGGCGTATTGTCATCCCATAAGACGACGCTTAAACCCTTAATAGATTACCCCTACGCCGTCCGTGAATCGAATTATTTATTTTTTGTCTTATTAACTGAAATTTAATCGTTAATTAGCTTTATAATTTGATACAAAATTACGTGGAGACCATAAACATCTCAATTATTCTATGGCTTCTTATAATAATCAAAACGACAACCCCTTTCCAAAACAGAAGGCGTTTTTTTATTAGAAAGCAAAGAAAATTGAAACTCTGAAGGGGTTAATTTAGTGTTAATCCGGAACGACGAGAATCGGAAAATCCCATGTGTGGACTAGAGAAACATAGGTTTTTATCTTGTATTAGAAATCGAGAAACGCACTTTTCTGGTTCTTTGACTGAGGCGTCTTTTTTAAAGGATGGTTTTCAGATTTCGCTCTCTTATAATCTAAAGATTCAGCAAAAATAAATCGATTTTTGTTCTCTTGTCAATAATGGTCACCAGCACTAGATTGAAGCTAGTATTTTTTAAATGAAAACTTTAAATTGATGTAATTCCTAAAATGTCATCTGCTATCACAAAACTTACATGAACGTTTAGATTCATAAACTGAAAGAATGCAAAATGCATCAGGTAAGAAAAGTTCTTAATAACTTCGCATTATCCACTTGAATTAATGAAAAAATATCCAGTAACATTCAATTGACATTGCAACGTCTAATAAATAAAACTGATATTTTTTTTCTTTTAGATTAAGAAGTTCTTTCAACTTTTCGATGAAGGAATCGCATGATAATATTAATTTATATCCAGTTTTAAATAAATTTCTAAAAATCTTTGCGAATGTATTTAAATATAAAAGTTTCGTTGTTGGAGCTGTAAAAAAATGTACTTTAGAATGCTCGTTGTCTAAAAACTGAAAAAGTAAAGAAAAATATTATGTTATTTTATTGCGTTTCATGGTACAGTACGATTGAAAGATACTAAAGGTAAATTTCACTTTGAATTTCTGTTTGAAAAATCGTTATTAACTTAATACCAAGCACATTTTATAGACAAATAATCATGCTTTGTTTTAGTGCGCAGCATCTCTTTCTCTCTCTCTCTCTCTCTCTCTCATTGTTTTTAAAATTTAGTTTTCATTTCAATAGCTCTGAAGGAAGAAAAGAAATGTTTACATTCATATTTTGTTTTCAGAAACATTCTTAAATTCTACATTAAAACGCTGTCAAAAATTCGAATTTTAATAATCTTTTTATAGCTTAATTGTTCTTTTTATTCCATTAAATATCCTTAGAAATTAGAATCTTTTTTTTAGAAATTAGAATGTTTTTATTAGAAATTAGAATGTTTTAAGAAACATCCATAAATGTTGCGTTAAAACACTGTCAAAAATTTGAATTTTAATGCTCTCTTTAGAGCTTATAATATTCCATTAAATGCCCTTAGAAATTAGAATGTTTTTCTTAGAAATTAGAATGTTTTTATTAGAAATTAGAATGTTTTTATTAGACATTAGAATATTTTAAGAAACATTCATAAATTTCACGTTCAAACACTGCCAAAAATTTGAATTTTAATAATCTCTTTATTTATAATATGCCATCAAATGCCTTTAGAATCTTGGATTATAACGAGTCTAATAAAGGAAATAAATAATGCATTTAGAATATAAGTATAAACAAATTTCATATTACAGAATTGACATGAATTTCACTCCAAGTATTTTCTCACATAGTTTCATCTTTCCTTAGCCACTATTAGTAATCTTAAATTCAAAAGAATATAGCTTAATATAAAACTTTTCAATGTTAACTCATGCAGACGGCTGTAAATAGTTAGTCACCATAACCTAGACAGACGCGAAATGCAATATGCTGGAAAGTTTTAGGATTGTATATTATGCTACACAATGAAGTATAAATAAGAAAAAAGCATGTTTTATAAAATATTGAGACTCAACTCGCTGGTGCAGCAAGAAATTCTAATCTATCTCGAATAAAGCTGTATCAAAATAAGTCTTTCATATCCAACCGAAACGTTAATAATGCGTTCCAGCTGCAGTTTTTCCACGATAACAAAGGTACCGCTTTCCAATTCTATTGTCATCAAAGAGTTAGCTGTAGAAAGAAATTTTTGTCCCGGTCAGATGATGTGTAAGGAAATTGGTTCTCTACAGACTTTCGCCGATTGTTAATTACTGTCCCAAGGTAGCTTTTTCATTTATTAAAATGTGTAGTCTCTGTATTAATGAAATGATTTTGTGTCTGATGAGTACGAGTATGTTATTTTTCCAATTTTGAAAGAATTTTTTTTCTTCCTTTCGAAATATATTAAACATTATGAAACTGATTGTTAAGTGTATGAGGATATATAAAAAAAA
>BGPR01006311.1:26470-55590 GCA_013235015.1 Araneus ventricosus | reverse complement strand
TGAATTCTTAATTAAATGAAAGAAGCCCCTCAGTCCCGCGGTTCTTATCCCCCTGATTCCCGCACTTTTATCCCATCGGTACTTTTATCTAATGATGCAAAAAGCTATCCTTTCAGTCAGACCATAAATTTCGCGTTTACAAAGACCAAAAATACCTCAACACGGTCCTAGACTGAAAGAAGGGATATATTTCTTCCAAGTGATTGTTGTTCCCATGGAAACGGAATGACAGGAAGGGCCCATAAACTTTGGAATTCCGCAGTTACCGGGCAACAATTGTGCGCATGCGCTACCTTTCCTTAGGCTACCAATTGTTTATTGATTAACAATTATCGGATAGTGTTAGTTATGTCCGTCTGGGCGATATTCAGGATATAACATGTTTTGAGGAAATCAAATAAAGTGGTGTCCGGTAAGAGGCGATTCAGGAAGGAGCAGCAGGCACGGAAACACATAAGATATAAATATGGACATTTTTTCTTCAGAAGGGTGCTCCACGAGTAAGAAAAGTTTCGTTGGAAAGTTTTTCTTGTAAGTGATTTGGAGGGTAAGGCATAGAAGTGTGTCATTTGGGTAGTTTCTATTTCTGAATATGCATTTTATTACATAATGTAGAAATTATAATATGAAATGAACAGAAAAACTAAAGAATTTGTTTCATGGTTTGCATTAAATCTAAAAGGTGGGTATCTAATCTATTTGTAAAAAAAGTAAGACAATCAAGATATATTATAATAAATTCAAGTAAGATGCATGATTATTAATGATTCTGAAATGAAAAAATATTATTTCATTTAGTAATTAATAAAAAAATATTTAACTATGTTGCACTGAACTGTAAAAATGAGAAATGTTAATAGTATTTGTTTTCTGCACTTAGAACTGAGAGTTATTGAAGAAAAATATTCAGCTAGAATTACTCAAGAAAATGATTCAATTAGAAATATTCAAAAAAATTATTCAGCTAGAATTACTTAAGAAAATTATTCAATTAGAAATATTCAAGAAAATTATTCAGCTAGAATTACTCAAGAAAATGATTCAATTAGAAATATTCAAGAAAATGATTCAGCTAGAATTACTCAAGCAAATGATTCAATTAGAATTATTCAAAGATTGGATCTAGCATTTTTAGATACAAAAATTTAGTATTTCATTTCTAAGGCAGAAAGCGTTGAAGACATTAGGAATTTACGCAAGTTAATATTGCGCGTTTTAAGGATTTTATATCCGTGTGTATGGAATTGGGTATATCAGGAGTGTCAGATATATTTTTGAACGAAAAGTAATGTTACGAACTGATACAAATTTCAGTGTAACAATACTGAATAACCGAATAATAATACGCTAACATTTAACTAGGGACCACAAAGCTCCTCTTCCCCTTAAACAAATGCCGATCTGAGGCTATAGTTGTTGCATTTAAGTTCTGGTTTCTATAAAATTAAAATAAGTTTCCGCAAAATTCATAAATCGTCCAGGGTTACCACAAAGAAAAAAACACTGTGTCACGAGGGCATCCAAAGAAATTGAATGACTAAACCGCCGCAGTAAATAATACAGATACTCTGAACCATGAATATCAGACCTCATTTCGAGCTTCACATCCGCGTATTGTTCGCAAAGAGGTGTGTCACGACATCGGCGATGGGACCGTTAATCAGTCAACATCCCTTTTTATAGTATCGCCTGATGAACCGAGGAAGCTTACTTATGGGGCAATTTTTCATCCTCGTCCTTGAGGTGACTGCCTGGTAGGCACTTACAGATTTAATATTATAACAAAATTGTCTTTTGGGTGTACGTGAATGTAGTCCAATAAGCAGAATTTTAAAAAATAAAGCTCTTTATTTTACAAATATTCCAAGCAAAGAAACGCAGCACAAGTATTAAAACATCACTTGTAAAAATTCACAACAGAGATTACCAACAAATCTCAACACAACGCTCAAATGTTTCTTATTAGCTCACCAGCTTGCTTGCTGATCAAAATCCAAAAAACTCCTCTTGGCTTGAGAGCGTGCTTTTATACTTTTCAACAGGAAGTGACTTAATCTCCAGAAAGTTCATGAAGCCAGTAGGAATAGGTTGACAGTTCAAGGCCTTCCTGAAAAATTCCTTTTGTCGCCAACTTTGTCTCCAAATCTTTCGCCAAGTTTATCGCCAAGATTAACAATTTGGGGAAACAACTTTATGCTTGGTAACAGTATAGTATTGTTTCCTTAAACCAAATGTATTTCGAATCATGCTCCGATTTTACGCCCAAAAAAACCCAACCATCCATCCAAGGTTAATATATCATGTATTCTTTTTGATATTTGGATCTTCGCAAATGAAGCTCTTAATGTTTCAGGAATTTTTTAACAACAATTTCGGCAAGCCTATAGGAAGGCTTGTTTTAGAGTATTTGTAATCAGTTCAACATCGAAACCGGTCATGCATAAAGGGCTTTTAGTTGAGCGAATCCAGGGAAGAACGTGTGAAAAAATAGCAGATATATAAATTTATCCATTTGTTATCACTAAAGAGTACAGTTTAAAACCAACAACAGGAATTTGGCGACTTCACTACGTAGTCCATTTCTCACCTTAAACTTTCGCAAGTCGACAGTTTATAGTTTCAACACGAAATAAAATTTTTCAATTAAACGTTATAACATTAACTCTATAGATACGGGACCGTCCCATATGTCCCTTCAAGCAAAAGATAGTAGATGCCAGAAACGTCCGAATGCCACTCTGAAATTTCCACCTCCTTTCATGAAGTGTGATTGATTTCACACTCGCGGCACGTGCTTTCTTCGTTCGAGTGACTCGCCCAGATGTGTTTGGGGAATAAGGGGTTTCCCTTAGAATTCGGACAGCGCCAGATGTCATTGTGGTTTTTAAGGGGGAAAGTGAATTTCCTTCATCTTTGATAGAGGATCTCCTGCGTTCCAGTAATTTGAGGTCCCTTCATTCCAATCGTTTTAGGAATCAGAGAGTAAAAACTTCTTAAATCGTGTCCTGAATTACATGAAACATATAAGCAGGGGAAAAAATAATCCCCGTATAATGCTTTTCATAAAAAAGTGTCCGACTTCGGTTTATAATTTTATATCGAAAGAGTTAGTTATAGCTTACGTCAGCAAAAGAAAAAAAGATTTAATCACACAATTTTTAAAAAAAATCGGCTTAAACATTTTTCAGGTAATGAAACCCATTGTGTAACGTCAAAAACTGGATCTTAATCTGACAAATTCAATCTGTTAATAAATAAAACGTTTCCTGGGGATAATTAAATAACTCTAAGGAGTATGGCATTCGGCAATATATTGCTAATGATGTGACAGTCAATATCTAAAGCAACACGGAAACTTTCCTTCAAAGAAGAGGAAGCTCATATTTATCGCCAGCATCTTTTGGCTCAGCTTTTTTTCTACAGGTTGCTATAATTACCCAATAGGATACAGTTGCTTAATGAACACTAATCCGGTGACAAAATAAAAGCTAAAAATATACACAGTTTGTTTATTGTTATGCGCCAACGAGAAGTAGCTCTTTACGGATTTATCGATTTATCAGCAAATATTTTTGGGAAGAACATGAAATGTAATGTCTTTTAACCAGGATAGCGTCGGAGTATCTATTTATAATTGCCTTACTTTGAAACTATAATGCCCAGTGCAGTAAAAAAAGTAATAATAGTTGAAATAGTATAGCTTATAGAGAATAGTATATTGTGACAAAATCGTCTTTGGGTGTACGTGAATGCAGTCCAATAAGCAGGATTAAAAAATAAAGCTCTTTATTTAACAAATATTCTAAGATAAGAAACGTAGCGCAAATATTAAAACAGCACTAGTAAAAATTCACAATAGAGATTACCATTAAATTTCAACACAACGCTCGAAGGCTTCTTTTCAGCTCACCAGCTTGCTTGCTGATCAAAATCCAACTCCTCTTCTTGGCTTGAGAGTTTGCTTTTATACTTTTTCAACAGGAAGTGACTTCATTACGTAGGAAGTGACGTAATCTCCAGAAAGTTCATGAAGCCAGTAGAAATAGATTGAAAGTTCGAGGTCCTCCTAGAAAATTCCTTTTGTCGCCAAAGTCGCCAACTTTGCCACCAAGTTGCCAAAATGGTCACCAAATTTGTCGCCAAAATTCCTTGCTTCCTTCCAAAACTCCGCCTTCATTCATATAATTGTTTCTGCGACTACGTAAACACATATACTTTCCTTAAATAACCAGTTTTAATGCTTATTTACATAAATGTCAAAAATAGTTATTTTATCCAGTAAATAATAAATATACAGTAATTACACGGTGAGTTTGATTAAAGGTCGCCAAGGTAACGAAATTTCTCGCTAAGTCGCCAAGATTAGCATCTCAGGGAAACAACTTCATAGTTTTGTAACAATATAAATAAAGAAATAATGTCTGAAAGTTATAATGATTGAAGGTCTTTCTTAACCAAATGCATTCACTTATATTCAGATACAGTTTTGTAACTTGATACATGGAATTAAAGAAAATGACTATTATATATTATTTTTGCTAAAGATAAATAACATTTCGTCGCTTAACAAGCAGTACCATCTATCTTAATTTTTTGAAATTCCAAAGTGGAAGACTCAAATGAGTTATTCACAAATAATAACCAGTATTTCTGAATTTTTTTAACATCTGCTATGAACATGAGTCCGCATGTTCCAACCAGACACGAAAAAAATGAACAAATATTCGTTATTGGTTGCGAAAAATTCATTTGAATCTTCCTCTTTGAAATTTCAAAAAAAAAAATGAGATAGGTGGTGTTGCTTGCTAAGCAGAGATTTTTTAGTTCGATGATCACCACTCAAATATTGATTTCAAATTATGATGGAATTTAAATTACACATAGGCAACATGGCAAAAATTGTAATACTTAAATTACGAGTTTCAAAAAATTCCATGCTGATATATGATAAATAGAATTCACTTCGGCCAATTTCAGTTTTTGAACACGTTTGACATAGGATAATGTAGATGCACGTATCTTTTTAACACTGCATTACATATTACTATAGAGATGTAAATTTGAATTATGACAATTAATAATGACTTAAACAAACATATTCAGCATATATATTCTCATATACAGAGCTTGAGACATTACTTAACCAGAAACAACTCAAAGTGAATACATCAAATGATCAGTCACTCCATCGTTTCAACAATCATGAAAAGGGGATTTTCAACTTCGGTGTAAAATTTTATTTTTTTCCAAAATCTCGATTTTTTTTAGGTTTATGATATGTTCTTTCGGAAGTTGCAGCTGAACGCATACTCGTTCGTTTAACCCTCTCATACCGAGAAAAGCGGTGTCGAAATTTTCCCTTAACAACGACGAAGGCCGGTCTGAGGCGGTTGGCTTCTTCTGAGGGAAGGTGAGTTTATGAGATCGCTTAGGATATAAGCGCGGTGGGAGGTCGAATTATCCTTTCCCACAACAGCCCATTTTCGTGCGCCTTCAGGGAAGGTTACAGCAGGGGGTGGTCTGGTAAATGACCACCCAAGTTGAGAGAGTCCAATTCATGTCGCATCCTCCCCAAAAAGCCCGTTTTTAAAGGGGCTAGAAGAAAAAAGACGCCTCAGGATTAAAGAGCTAATAAGAGAAAAAAACATTTTGCAGGTTTTTGGCAGCATCATGCATTAAAACGGAATTTATACATTGCTCGAAGCCACAGAGTTCAATTACGATGGGGCATTGGGAGAACTATAACCATGCTGTCATATTAACGATTGTGTAATTTCATTATTCATAGAATCACTTGATGTAACTGGAGGGTTACTGAAATAAGCATCCAATTAATGTATCTATCTTTAAAACTCGAGAACAAAAATATCACCATTTAAGAAATTATTTTTAGATTTAGTAATTTATACTATAGAACAATATACTAATACAGGTAAACAAAGTTGCCATTTGAAAAATATTAAGAAAATAAATATCATCACAAGTATATTTGAACATTAATGTAGTGATATTTAAAACAGATATTCTGGTTTCAATGATAATTACTAAATTCATTAAATTTTTGATTGAAATAATTAAATTCATTTTTAAATAATTTATACAATTAGCTTCAAGTCGAGATAAAAAATTAAATTTTTAATTGCAGAATGCTTCTTTGCATTTTGATTCTTGCTATGAAATTCCTCTCTGTTCTCCTAATGTTGGAGCTATGATTTGCTTAATTCTCTTCAAATGATGAACATTATTTATTTTAATTTTAAAAACGAAACCATTAATTGTTAGTTTTCCAAATGAAAAGCATTTTCGCATGAGACGCGGGCAATTTAATTACATCAAAGATAATTAAACTGAAGATAATTAAGATGTTAAGTCTGGAAGTAGCAAATTGCTCTTCGTAATGAATAAAGCTGGAGAGAAAATAAGATTCCATTTTTTGGTTAGATTAGGCGCATTTATTTTATTTAATGGTAAGGAAATTATAAATGAAGCAAACAAATAGGATGGATTTTTTCTCAAGATTGCTTCATTCAGATTTTGAATACATTTGCAAGCATTTTCTCCCATGTTAGATGTCAATGAAATTTTATGTTATTTTACAAAATAACATAAAAATAATAAATACAAAAATATTTAAAAGGAAACGCTTTATCAGTGTATTAAACAAGAAAATTAATACTTTAAAAAATTTGGTATATGAAAACAAAAATTGCAGATACAAAAATTACATATACAAATGGTTCTAAGCATATTGAAATTGTAATCGCATGTCTCTAGTTTGTATATACTAATTATTCAGACATTGTTTTTCTCTTGTGATATTCATTATGATTTCATATGCTTTCCTATTATTTTCATTGCTTCACGATTTTGTTTTGGCCGTCAGATTTTAAATAAAACAAAGTTTTTACATAATATATAATAATATTTTCACTTATGCAGAAACAAACAATTTTTTACAATAGAAACGCGTGATCGCAAACACGAAGGAAGACCTCAACAGTGAACCCTTTATCTACTGTATTATGAACGACTGAAAATTTCTTCATAAATATATTTTTTTTAGCTGCCATATTGATAATTAAAGAATATACAAGAAAAAAATTCTCCCCGGTACGAAATTTAATTTATTAGCACTAATTAATTAAAGTGGTACTTAAAAATACCGTCAGTACGCTATGTATAAATTTCCTCATAATAGAAAAAAATTACGGATGATATTCCTAATGAAATTTAACCTCTTAAAAATGCTAAATAACCAAAAAACACTCATAAGAAAACAAAGAAATTATCAAATTGACATAATTTTATTTTATACATAATAAAGGTAGAAATTCACATTTGATGATAATCATAAAAACAATTTTTTTTTCATTTACGCACAAAAATATATTACAAGTTGAGCATTTTGAATGTGGTTTTGATTGAATATTTTTGAGTGCACAGAATTCACAACGTCCTCGATTCGACACGAATGTTGGCCAATGGCATCCTCTATTTTCTAAACTAACATCATTAGAAACAGACAAATTTCCTTTTCTTCTCTTTTTTGCACAAAAAGTTTGTTCATCTCCATTAGATTTAGGTCTCCCTTTTCGTTTTGGTTGTGGTTTTGATTTTGTAAGCAATCCTTTGGTAATGCAGCGCTTATATTCGAGGGACGACATTTTCTCACGACGCACTTCCACATATGCAATATATGAATTTACATATGCCATTTCTAGCACAGCAAAAAAAAAGCCTGTGCCACCATTTTTTCGATTTCCTGTCCCTATCATAAATAGCACGTAACATGTCGGCTTTATCAATTCCCCCCATTTGTCCATTGTAATCTTTTACAACAATGGGTGCGGTAACGTCAATTTTGGTACCATCTTTGAGTCTCCTTTGGACTTTGCAAGTGTCGTTTCCATGATAATTCGAAAGAAAGTGTACGGATCGATTGTCCTTCCATTTGAAGAAGGATATTCCTTGATCAGATATTTGATAATCTAAGTCCCCTCGTTTCATTTTTTTATCATCAATAAGTTTGGATAACCCAAGTCTATCAGGACGAATGGTGCCGACTGCATATATATTTTTCGTTTTCAAATACTCAAATAGTGGCACGGAAGAAAAAAAATTGTCCATGATGATGTACTGGCTACGTGTACTGGCGGTACTTATAAGTACCACCGAATAATTCGACCGTTAATCACATTACATAATCTGTTATCTTATAATGATTGGGCAAATAATATTCTAAGACAATACAGAAGGAATAAAAAAATACAACACTTACCTTTGGTTTGATATTATATATTTATAGCAAAGAAAAGATAAGAGCGGCAATCCGCACAAAATGGCAGCAAAAGAACACAATGTCCTTTCGAAAATAGCTTTCTTCCTCGCAAAATTCATCAGCCTAGAACAACTACTTCCATTTTTCATGAAAAAGTAGAGTTAAAAGACTGTTTCTAAAACGTACCATCAGAATATAAGTAATGGTTGTTGTTCTATAAAGTTTTAAAGTGATTGGTACTTATAAGTACCGTCAGTAGATAAAGGGTTAAGTAAACCAGCGGGAGTAGCCTTCCCGAAACTTTCTCGCATGCGACTAACACGAGTGGGGAAAAAATACACCGCTCGCCAGAAATGTACGGCATTCCCTAAAGTGGGGAAAACACTCCAGCGTTCGAGCCTTTTCTGCGTCGTAGAATGGGAAAAAATATCGAATGTGCAATTTCATCGCCTCTTTTAAACCGATTTAAACGATACTTGGAGACAAATCTACAATTAGGGTTTCAAGACTATGTACGAAATTTCATTTATCTAAGTCATTTCTTTTAGAAGATATTGCCTTCAGAATTATGCGATTATACAGACCGACAGACAGTCAACCCTCGGGCAGATTTGGCCCCAAATTTGATACGGGCTTGCATTCCTGTTGATAAAACTGTGTATCAAATATTATGCATTTAGCTATTCAGGTTTTTGAGTTATAGTGTTCACATGAACGCAAACAGACAGACAGACTTCCCTTTGACGTATTTTGTCCAAAATTTGATGAAAACCTATAATTTATGTGTCAAGATCACATACCAAATTTCATCATTGAAGCTCTAATAGTTTTTGAGTTATCGTGTTCACAGACACACAGACAGACATAATTCCAAAGTTGTGCTTTTCGGACACAGAGAGGTCTAAAACGAGGAGATTCGTCAAAATCTCGAGTTTTGACGATTAAAATACAATAATACACCAGTAAAAGTGTGCACCACTGATGTAATAAAATACAGATTTGCTATAGCACAATTACACAGTTTATTAACCCGGGAGAACACGCGCTACGAAGAGTAACGCGAGGACGCGCAAGGGTGTGTGAAACACCCCAATTCGTTATTTCGCTATTTAAGCAAAACTAGCAACATGTTTGTGCTATATCTGTTCCAAATGATTCATGCAAACAGTTCTAGTTATACAAGAACAAATATTTAAATGAAACATTTAATAAATAATACATTATATTTTTCAGCGCATTGCGAACACATAAGAAAAGTATATTTCTTACCTACATGTTTTTAACATTTTTGCAGTAAATAGACATCAATATTATCATCCTTTTACAATTTAGACAGAAAAATACTCTTTATAATTTTCTTAGACACGCAGGAAACCAATTTTTTAGAAATCCGAATAAGAATTCTGCTTGGCTTTATCTTTATATCCAATAAATTTAGGGTGTAATTCACTTTTATTTTGAAGAATAGTTTCTATAATTTTAAGCTTTTAATCCAATAGTTTTTGTGAAAGCGGATCAGACTTTGACTGACTACAGTTACATTACGTCCAGAATAATATAACTTTTGCATCAATCTCTTGACATTTTCATTTACATTATTATCTAGTTTAAAATTCTCTTTCCCGCAATAATTTCCATTTTAGAAATATAGAATGTTCTCCAATGCAGTTACATTCTCACTGAAACTTAAATAGTGAGACAAAAGTATTTTCCTGTCCCTGATACGACCACTAAAGTGAACAAAGAAACCTGACTCGAGGACATGCAAAGAAGTGTTTCACACACCTTATGGTAAATTCCAATAAAAAAATTGAAGAATTTTTGTTCAAACACGTTCCATCTGTTGAATGTGACCTTAAAGTCAGCATAGATTTCACTCATTTCAACTAAAGGGAAGTCTATTTTTGACATTTTACGTGGCGCAGGGTGTTGGACAACCCCATGCGCTTCCTCGCGGGTTAAATAATGCCATTATAAGCCTTACGAACATGATAGATACAATGGGAAGCAGGATGCTATATAAACAACAAAACTTTGGAGTACTTAAAATAAATGCCCAAAGGCCTTTACTTCTCAAGTTATACAGGATTCGCCTGTCGCTACTCACGGAACTGTCTTGTTGTGGTTTTTTTAAAAATTTTGTTCCAGTATTCATTCCCACAATTTATTTGGTGTTTCATTTTATTTTTTCTCAATTTCCTAACAAAAATCCCCTGTAGTAACCACCCATTGAATTTGTAAATCCATGTAAACATGACTTTCTTCTATATGCATAACCTACCCTTAACTCTTTGCTGTCGATGCCGCCACAGTGGTGGCATTCGATAGTCGCCGTAGAGGTCGTGCCGCCATAGTAGCGGCATTCGAAAGTCACAGTAGAAGTCGGTACCACCACAGTAGAGGCATTCAAAAGTCGCCTTAGAAGTCGGTAAAGCCACAGTGGCGGCATTCGAAAGTCACCGTAGAAGTCGGTGCCACCACAGTAGATGCATTCGAAAGTTGCCGCAGAAGTTGGTGCTGCCAGAGTGGTAGTATTCGAAAGTAACCGTAGAAGTCGGTGCCGCCACAGTGGCAGCATTTGAAAGTTGCCGCAGAAGTCGGGGCAAACACAGAAGAGGCATTCCAAAGTCGCCATAGAAGTCGGTGCCATCACGTCATAGAATAGTACTATTAAACACAACAAAGTACTATTAAACACAACAAAGTACTATTAAGTACTATTAAACACAACAAAGTACTATTAAGTACTATTAAACACAAGAAATTCTGTGTATTTTAATACCCATATATTGATTTTAAATCCCGTACTGAAATTAACTACGAAACATTAAATTTCCTCCTAACGGCTGACACTCTCATCAGCAAAATCTGCCGACCGCAAAGGGTTAAAATTTGTCTTATGATTTAGAATCACCTTCTATAAATCAGACTTCTACATCAAGTGATACAAACGTCCTCCAATTTCGCTTTGACCAATAGAATATGCCACACTTCTTTATCATGAGTTCTTCCCTCGTGGGCTTGGTTAGATATGTTAGATTAAGTGGGATAACAACCACCACCGCATAACAGTTTAATTTGACATCCACTTGCAAAAGTAAGTGTATCAAAATGCGAAACAAGTTCTAGATCTTTTCCCTTAACCGTTCATTAAAGGCTCTAGACTTAAAGTAACTGCAAATATTCAGCGGCTTTAATATTTCCACCAACTGCAAGCTTGATGAAATGTTTGCTTTTGATTTTAATTAAAACATCTTCCTTAGGTAATTAAGGCTTCTATGTTAACCGTCTGGAAACCAACATGAATGAAGCAAACCCAGATTTTTAAGCACTTTTTTCTTGACTCACATTAATGAATAATGCATATTTAAGTAAGATATCTGCGGGAACAGAGAGGGTAAAATTGAAAAAAGAAAGCAAGGTAAAGAAAGTTTCTCCCACATTTGAACTTCGGTTCTCGAATGCCTATTGGATCCGAAATCATTCGAGAATGTTTCAAAAGCGGTAAATGGAGAAACGTTCGTGACTTGAAGATCAAAAAGCAACTGCCAAGGGAGAAAATTCCTGCTCGGATATTCTAGAGCTCAAGATCTTTAAGTTGAAATAGTGTGAAAAATTATGTTTCGACGGGGTCGAGTGCCGTGATTTAGAATTCATTCACGGAGGTGGAATTGAAAGCACATTCTTTTGTGTTTAATTGGGTATCTCAATGCTTGGAAATAAGAATCAGGTCACGAGGGGATCTATATTGATCTGAGAATACATTAAAGTTGGCGAGAAGTGCTGGTAGCGATGCATGGGAACGAGTTTTCGAGAAATGGAAGTGGCTTTGGTGCTTGTTTCTTCCTCCAGAGATGACTTCAAATGAAATGCTCGATTTAGCTGTTCGCGTCTGTGGGTGTAGAATACCTTGTCTTCAGTTTTAAGGAAATTAATTTAGAAATCGTTAATAACTTATTCTTTGAGTTCGGAAAATATTTTTGGTTCAACCCACTGTGGGAAACATTCTCAAAAAAAGTATTGAAAAAATTTAGGAGAACTTCTAGGCAATTTGCATCGTCTTCTTATTTCTTACTTTTAATAAAAAGGTGGTGTAAATGCTGTAAGAGAAGATTACCTTTCTTGCGGATAATTTACATAAGATCTGGTTGCACTGTTTGAAAGACATCACCATGACCTACATTAATCCACCTGGGTAAAATGGTTGTACAGATGTATCAATATGCAACCCAATTGATTAGGGCTTTCCTCCTCGTGGCTAGGTTTCGGCCTCGGAGGCGGAGGGTTCTATGTTAGAAACCCTATTCCACTGAAGATCCGTCATGTATTGGGTCTGTGGCATCATCGCGGCATCTGGCAATATCTCAAGTTGTAACTGCATGCAGATCGGATCCGCCCTCTTTGTGATGTCACCTATAAACCAATCGCGAGCAGCCTGTTGGAGTACATAATACTATGATTACTTCTGTTCACTACCTTCTTTTTGTATCATCTCACAGCTAGCGTGTTTAATGATGTTATGACTTAATTTAGGATTTTAATTTAGTTGTTGTTCTATTAAATTTGTTATTTTGTTATCTAGCAGTCGTTCTTTGACTGTGTCACCAGCTCTGTGTTTCTCACAATGGAGTACTTCTGATATATATATGTAGAATCAGGCATGATAGGTTGAGAAGCTGAGTAGTGTAGTACTGTACTAGTTAATAAGAAGCACTTAAGTGTCAATCGTTCTACGTACCTAATACCACGGCGAAGAGCCCAGTAAACCTCACCTCTACACATGCCATTAAGTTAACTTGACCTCGACGTAGGCCTAGAAGTAACAGGTCTGTGCGCGTTAAATTATACGTAGGAGGTTAAACGTCCTTCCTCTAGTGTGGTGAGGAAATTTGGAGTGGGGTTCCAACTCGGGTGTCGTTTTCGTCATCTGATTATGGTTCAAAACTAAGAAGTCCATCCCAAATTAGCCGTCTTGTGGATTCAAAATGGAACGTTAATATAACTAAACTAAACCTGGAGAAATTCTTACTACCATGTATATTGTATAACTGCCATATCTTACCATAACGCCGATTGTTGGATAGATAGATCTATTGTTAGCGAAGAAAGAGAAGAATGTATTTAACATTGCAATAACTTATCTTACCATAACGCCGATTGTTGGATAGATAGATCTATTGTTAGCGAAGAAAGAGAAGAATGTATTTCACATTGCAATAACCTATCTTACCATATCGCCGATTGTTGGTTAGACAGATCTATTGTTAGCTAAGAAAGAGAAGAATGTATCTAACATTGCAATAGCTTATCTTTTCTTCTGGAAAACTCTCCTGATTGGTAGTTTGTTCCTTCTAAATAGAAAAAATGTAAATTGAAGAAGAAATAACGCTATTTAAACGATTATTGAACCAAATTTGTCGAACACTTTTACAAAAATAAGGTTTACCAAAAATCTGAAAAATTTAACACTGAATAATATATTAATGCAGTTCATTTTATAATTCACTTGGGTCTGAAATCAAAATGCTTATCAACAATAGATTCTCTCATTTTACAATGTATGGCGCTTTCTAATTTTCTAATTCTATACTGTTAAAAAAATAATATTAATTTGTCTAGTGAAAGTACAGATGCAATTTTTTATTCCATGCAATTGAAAATAAATTTTAAATTAATAACTATGCTAACGTCTTATTGTAGCAATTTTGCTATGTTGTAGCCTTTTTGGTAATAATGCCATAATCATTTCTGTTAGGGATAACAGTAGCAGCCATCAAGGAAAAGGGGTCTTGTCTGTTTCAATACTTTAATTAAACACAAAAAAGGACACAACCTACAGGGACAACCATTAAGAACAAAAACACATCGTTACATAAAAAATAAAACAATATCTCGGGGAGAACAATTGTTTACTATATGACTCCAGATCGAACTGCGGTCTCTCCTAACGGCCGCTAGGGTGGCGAGCCTGGTGGAAAACAGTGCGGTTACAGACTCCCCTCTGGCTCGTAAGGACGTCTCGGCGAAGAGTCAGCACTATATTTCTTTGGTCTGCTCCCGTCTCCGGAGAGGTGCTATAGTTCCACTGTCTCTGGAAACTGGGAGTTCATAAGCTCGTAAGGCGCTGAGCTGTGGCAGGTCCCTAGAGTTCCCCATCTGGCTTTGCTGTCAGTAAATGTCATACGTAGTGGTGAACGATTGGTAATCACTAAGTAAGGGTCCTTCACGTTTAGTACGAATTCCGAATTTTCTATTTTGTGACTGCTAATAGGATGTAGTGTCACCTATACTTGGTCACCTGGTTTATAGAAAGCTTGTCGTCGTCGACGATCATAATTACATTTTACGCTTGTCTTGCTTTTTTTGCTCGACTGGTCTTTAATCTCTGCGGTTAAACGAGAAAATCGCTTGAGATATGGGGTTATCCCCATCTACGAAGTTATCGTTATCAATCAGTGTTCTTAAGTCGTGTGGCCGCATCATCCGTTGTTCTCAACTCTCTGCCAAACTGCAAAAGGCTGCTGTGTGATTAGTGGCTCACACTCCTTAGCAGCAAACCAATGCAAAACGAATCATTGGCAGTTTTCTTCCCAAGAGTCGTGTTCATCTCTGGACTAGTATGGCTAGCCGGGGTTTAGGGATCCCTATTTTTGCTGCCTGGATGGATTAGCTTGGGGATGATGTTACAGGAATAAGGTCTTGCTTAATTCCGAGGAAATTGCAAGTTTGTTGCATTACAGTACTGATAAATTGTGGAATTCATTATCACTGATGAGTCTGCGGAAGTCCATATCTTTAAAAAAGATTTCTTCTGACTAAAGTTTTCGCGCAGCTTACCGTACTTCACGTTACTGGTATCTTTCTCTACGAGAAAACTACTCCCCTTACTAGACGATGTCTCTGGAAGAGGTCCAAACAACCACAGCAAGAGTTTCAAAACCTTTTGGGCATAAACTGGAGTTCTAAGAAGACCGGGTTGGCTTCTGATTACCTGGTTTGCAACGAGCTACAGTCGGGACAGTTTTTAACATATTCAGCAATGTATTTTCGCATACCTGAAAATAGTATCTTAGAGGCAACTTTGTTGTAAGTCCCTTCAGCTCCATAGTGTCCAGCGGGTTGGAACATCATGGTACTGCTGTAACACTCTCTTCCTGGAAAGGAACCACGAGTTGTGCTTCTTCTGCTCTCTACTCTCGGGTGAGTAACGATACAGAATACCTTGATTCATAAGATACCTCTTACCAGTCCAGTTTGCGAAGTTTTCATCTTTGAACTGTTTTCAAACAGTCAATTATCTTTTTAGTTCCCTTCGCTTTAACTGTTCTGTCGAATGTCTTTAGACTTTCTCAATTGGGAAATCAGCTGAGGTTTCTGCAAATATTCTCACAAGGGACATCTTCATTTAAATTTGTAGGCTCTGATAACATGTCTGGTGTATGACATTGGCTTTACCAGGCGTGTAATTAATTTTCGGATTATAGGATTGGATTCAAAGAGCCCACCTTTCTTGCCAAACGACCTGATGGAGACTTATGCTCATAAGCCATTTTAAAGGTTGGTATCAGATTATTGAGTTATTTCTTGGCTTGAATGTAACCTCGAAATTCTCTTAGAGCCCAAACCACTGCAAGTGCTTCACGTTCAGTAGTGGAGTAATTTCTGTTCTGCTGGGATGAGCAGACGACTGGCATACTCAATAACGTGCTCCTCTGGACCCCTTCTCCTTGGGTAAGACGGCTCCAAGTGCATAACTGCTAGCATCTGTAATGGATGAAATGGTTTCGATCCATCTGGTTGCTTTAACACTGGTGTTATTAGCTTTTCCTCATATTTCAAAATGTGTCTTGCTGTTCAGACCCCAAAACCATTGTACATTCTTTTATTTAGTAAGATTACTAGAGGCCTTTGCTATGTCTGCAAAAGTTTGAAACATACCTTCTAAACCCATGAGTAAGTTTGCAAGAATAGACTCGGGAGCTTTCTACATTAGTTGGCACAGAATTTTCTGAATAGCGGGATATTTCTCCTGGTCAACTCTAATTCCATTTTATGGTTTATCCGTGAAAGTGGACCTAAATATTTAACCTGATCACAAGCAAATGATATTTTTTCTTTGTTAGTATGGAGTTTTGAATAAAAGAAAGTCTTTCAAAAAAACAATTTGTAACCATTTATATGTTGATCAAAAAAAGTCTCTGATAAAATTTATAGATATCGTCCAAATAAGACAGATAAAAACATTCTTAGGCCCGGTTTTAAATCCATTAATCATGTTGAACGTGAGGTGCATTTCAAACCGAAAGGCATGTAAATATTTACGTTCCAAATGGACAAATGAAAGCTGTTTTGTCTTTGATCAGCTTCATGAATTTGATCTGATGATACCCTGCGACGGAGAATGTGAGGTTGACATAGCCGTCGACTAGCCGTGAGCAAATCAACCATACGAGGTAAGTACGTGTCCGCAAATAGTTGTATGTTGTTTGGTGAAAAATCGACGCAAAGTCTCAGCTACCGTTAGGTTTAGGCACTACTACAACAGACTGCATAGGAGATTCAGCATTCTTCACCTATACCATCAGCCAAGAGGAGAGCTTCAATCTTTTTTCAGCAATTTCTTTTTGCAGGGTTCATTCTATAAGAGTGTCCTGCAACTGGAGGACTGTTTCCAGTATTAATGTGGTGTTCCGCATAAGGGTAGGGTCTCCCCTGGCTTGAAGATACATACTGTCAAATCCTTTTCTGAGCAGGTAACTCATCTTCTTTCTTTACTCTGGGGTCAGAGTTGTACCTTCCATCTTCACAGTTGGCAACTGTTATTACAGTAATGCTTCCCAGCAGCCTGTAGCGAATTTACATCAAGGTCTCCTGAAATACATCTCTTGTGATGAGGCTCTTGGTTTACTTAAAATGCTCAACTTTGTCTTATGTCTAGAAATAAATTGAGATCTCCTTCCAAAATAAGTGCCTAAGAGTGCTCCTGGTTGGTTTCTTTTGTTTCTTGGTAAAGCCAACATCCCAATGGGCACCGTTCTTCCTTCAATGTCAATGGATCATGGGCAGTGTAGCCTATTAGTTTGGCTGCCATCTGCCGGGGTAAACCATCGTAATTCCACTTCTGGAAATCAACCTCCGTTCTCGGAGCTGAGTTGAATGATTAACCTCACCAGCAATGGAGCGAGTGGCACCAGTACGCACAAACTCCTTCCATGGATACTACCCATGCGGATATCTAGTGAGCTGTTGGTGAACAGAAGCTGCCTATCAAGTACAAAGGGTTATACTATTGAACTGTTCTTCTGGGTGTACATAGGCTAGGACACTTTGGCTTCTTTGTATGTATCCTGGCTTTCCACGTTTCTCATAACATGTCAAGGTTGATCGATTTTCTTTTTTCTCAGGTTTAGATTCTCCGGAGAATTTCGGACTCTGTTCCTGGATACCTCTCTTCCGCTTAAGAGTAGGGTATGCCTCTGTTTTCAGCCCTTTCAAAGTCGAGGTATGGAAATCCTCTTGGTCTGAACTGCACAGTCGTTCATCCAAGAAGGTTTTTCTCAACATTGTTGAGTTGGTCTTATCTGTCGATATGCTCACGCACTCAGGGGAACTCTACGCTTGATTTTATCAACGATGATCAGTTCCTTTAGCTGGTCAAAAGTGGAAATATTCAAACCACTGATCCATCCATGAATAGTTCCCTGACTCTCAGGCGTGGTCTCTTCCAGGTAGCTGTAGGGGACTTGCAGTGTTTGGAAAAACAGTTGTCTGAATTTCAGCCGTAAGCTTATATCTTTCAGAAGCAGGTTCTTCTACCTTTCAAAATCCCGTGAAACCTTACGTCTTCTCTGGCAAATAAGCTGTGCTATTTCATAGGGTAGCAGACTGAGCAAGTGTGAAGCTCCAAAATTCCCTTCTGAACATTCGGTGGCCTGAGCTTTATGCCTAAATAGGATTAAATATAAGCTTATATCATTGTTGACTTGATCAAATTTAGGAATCATAGATGTGAAATCTATTTTAGATGGTGGAAGACCCATTTCCGCGAAGCTTGAATTGAACGATTCATTTTGAAGTTTCAGTTTTTCCAGTTCGAATTCCCTTTTCTTCTCTTTTCCTTCTCTTCAATTCCTTGAGCTCAAGTTTTCTTTGTTCAGCCTTCGGTTCGTTGTGATATAACTGTGTTCAGCAGTTCTTTTAACAAACTCCATCTCATAATTTGTGCTTGCCACGATCAAATTCTGAGATCTATTATCTTGAGGTCCAAAGGTGGACTCTTTCTCCTCAATTCTCTGGCGAGAATGATCAGATCTTCTTTACGGGCTTTACCAAGGAAAGCCATGCTTGAACTTTTGGCGGAATCGACCAGATTCACACACACAATTTTATTAGCACTTGAATCGACTCGATCTTACCTATACCGCTTCAACAATTTTGCTGCGGTTCTTGAATCGACTGATTCACTGTAGTACGCACAATCACATGCGAAAATCTATTTTGCACTCTTGAATCGACTGATTCACTGTAGCACTTCACTAAATTTTATTGCACTTGGACCGACTGATTCATCGTAGTACGCACAATCACAAGTAGTAAATATTTTGTATCACTTGAATCGACTCTGATTCATCAGGAAGTACTTCAATAATTGATATCACCCACTTCAAATGTAAAATTTCATTGTAACGCGCACAAACAGATGACTTTGTTTCGAGGGAAGTAGATGATGAACACATTATACATACAATCACGAAATCTTAATTTCTACAAAATTCTGTACAAACTAACAGTATTTTTCTAACAATTAAATTCAATACTTAAACACAATAGAGAATAGGTTCTTAAGCGTTTTAAAAGAAAATGAAGCAAACATGGATAGTTACCACAATTATAAATTCGCAGTCATCCGAACAATTAAATTGGAGATAATAATTAATTTACCATTAACCGATTACTACCAGACAATCCACTGTTAACAAGTATAACACAATTAAATTAAATATAATATTTATGTTACTTTAATCACTGCATTTTCAAGCATAACAATCAAGAACTGATAAAATATAAAACACCAAAATTAATTGCTTTAATTAATGAAAATATATAGCATTCTGATACACACAACAAAATGAGAACTTTGTTTTTATGTTGGGTTTCAAGCACAATTTCATCTCCTGAAAAAAAAATATTTAAAAACATCGAACTTTAAAGTACTAAATGAGCAAAAAAAATTATTTCAAAAATAAAAATTCATAACCTGAATATGCAAATGTAGCAGTTATTTTTTTTTTTACTTAGTTCAAACCATTTTTAACACTTCTGAACCAGGGGACAATACGTGCAACAAATTTCAAACAGTATGAGTGAGTTATTATTCAGTTTCATTCTTAATAAAACAAAGATTCATGTTCGGGAGAGAGAAAAAAATAAGCATAAAAACAGAAATAACGAACACTCATACTTCCGTCTGAATATCTTACTGAGAATACTACTTCATTTTCCCTAGATTCAAGTGCTTTCGGTTTGCAATAATATATAGGTATACACAAATGATTTAAGCATTTCAAAATCTCAATCGAAAGTATTTTACTTTCTTTTGTAATATTTACCATTATTATTAACGTATAAACATTCAAATTCTATTAACAATAAATTATTATAACTTACGTTCTCTTCAAGCAAATAATAATACTGAAAAATATATTTATATTCCCTAAATTATTATTTCAAATGGCATACTGAAATGAATATAAATTTTGTCTTCTTTAAAAAATTTCATTTCCATGATAATAAAACACAACATAGCACTAATTCTGTTACCCTCAAGATGCCGACAGTATATAGATTGAAATACTTTATGAATCAAATATTTAAAATGATTCTTGACCTTCATTTAATAATTGTTATTCTGTGATTGCCAGTAATATACTAGAAATTGATATTCTAGTAAAATAAAAAAAACAACTTAATTGGCACTTTGTTTATTCTTCGGGTGAAGATTGTATAAACTAAAACTCTGATTCTGTGGGTGGAAATAAATTTCTACAATATCCCTGAAAAAAGAAAACGATCTCTGTTTTGCTTCTTTGGAGCTCCAAACATTGGTGTTCTCTAACTGGATAAATTATTCGGCCACTGAGTTGGGCGGCAATTACAGCCTTTTGGTACGCCATAATCATATTACTCTGCTAGGGATAACAGTAGCCACTGGGTGAAAGGGCCCCGGGTTCGTTTCAATACTCTTTAACTAAAACACAAAAGGACACAAATATACAGGGACACCATTAAGAACAAAAAAACACATCGTTACATAAAAAATAAACAATATCTCGGGAGAACACCATGTTTACTCGTTGACCTGAGATCGTGGAACTGCGGTCTCCTCCAACGGCCGCTGGTATGAGCTTCGAGAAAACAGCGTGCGGTTACAATGGCCATAAAATTATTTTATTCATGAAGGCAAAATTTAGTTGCTTTGATTTACACTGAAATATGATTCTATATTTATGAAATTTAATATTGATATCAAACATATTGTATTAAACAAATTGTTGGACGGTATTATTTTAAATAATATAAAATCATTATATGAGCATAACATATCAATTCCTGATGATTTATTTCCTTCCTCATTTAAATTTTATGAATTGCTTATCCCTTTTGAATGATTCTGGCTAATTGGATGATGAATTCTAAATTGTACTTTCTAGACTATTTCAGATAATCTGAAAGTATACCCAAATAGGAAAGATTTGCATCCATCTACATTTTATTAAGTAATTTTGTTACTGTGTTTTGTGGATTTGAGAGCTAAATTTTTAAATTTCTATTTCTAATGTTCCTTTATTTTTAAATATTGGCTACTTTCTTAGAAAAAATAACATTTCAAGAATGAAAGATTTTCATAAATTTTACTACTGCTTGCAAGGTAGTTTCTCTTCATATCGTTTAAACTAGCATCTCTACACTTCTCTTTCATAAAGTTACTTATATGACACAGAGTAAAAGAAAGCCATTCTAGCATTATTTTCATTATTAATGATCGAATCCTTATTCATCATTAAATATCGTATCTATATATCGATGCTTATGGAAACGTTGAATTCTTTTACGCTCAGTATTACGCATTTAAAGTAAAATATTCTCTGTGCTTTTTCCTTTGCTTCTGGATTGTGATATTTATACGTAATTTAATTTGTCGTTTAATTATCTTCATGTGTACTTATAAACTGCATTTGCCCATACAAAATTTTATAGCAATAGGATTTGTTTTATAAAGCTCTTGATTTATCAGGTAATTTAAAAGTGTTGAGTGATGAAATTTATTCGTAAAACTTTTTAGAAAAGATATCCCGAGAATTTTTTGAACATTGCTACTCTTCATGGTTTTTAATAGTTATTTTAATGCAATATTATTAAAGCAGCTTGGTGAAAGAATACTAAGAATATTGTTAGCTTTAATAATTCATAAAAAATAAATAATACTATTGGTTTAGAACAATACCTAACATAATACTACATGAATGAACAGTATATGCATTTTTTTTTCCAGACGAGAATTTTTTGAAGAATGGAGACAAAGTTTTAAAAATATATTTTCCACTAATCTTTCAGATATGATTACATATGACCCTTATTTCTATTTCTCTCCTTTGCAATTATTTGAATAGAATTAATGCAAAGGAATTCAAAATGCAGTTTGATGTATTAAAATCCACAAAGTGATGTTTATCAAATAAAATTTTACCATTATACAGACAAAATGTCAACTCTGTCCGAATTTTTTTCCTCTGTTTGAATAATGTTGAATACCAAATTAGAGATTAGAAATAGATTCTCATAAAATAATTTCAACTTTTTCACCAAAAATTCTATTACATTTTATTGTAACTGTCAATGCATTTATATCACAAGCTGGGGTATTCAGTTTAATTTTGTGATATAACCACTTGCCATGATTCTACTCGTACCAACGGCATGAATATTACAGTAAAGGACTGTAATAGAAAATCACTTCTTAATAAACAATTGATCTTTGACAGTGATTTTATAAATATCATAGAATTCTAAAAAAGGAGACTTAATGTGATAATGAGTAATGACTTATAAGGATCTTCAAGAACTAACCAGACGCAATTTTGAAAATAGGAATTCAAAGTGTATGACTGGACCAAGATGTTTGTACTAATCTGTATGATTATCTACTAGGATTAGTTGTAAAATGTGAATATGCTTTTATGCTGAATCGCAAAATGCGGCATCAGTCATAGGTAGAAATTTTAATTGCTAATGTTGTTAAATATTAACTCTATAGATACACACAAACAACTTAGTCAAGAGGCGACTTCGACTCCTAATGCGTTTCATATGTGATGAGAACAATCTCATTGTAGAGATAAATAATTGAGCACTCATCTCCCCAGACTGCAACGCCACACTTCCGGCTGCTATGTTCTTCCCTCTCACTGTTTTTCATTTTTATTGTTTCAGTTGTCTCTTCCAGTGTATGTTTCTACTTTCATTTTTATTTGTTAAATATTAATCTATAAATGAGGATACAGAAAACTTATCAAGAACCGACTTCTGAGCCTCCAATTGCGTTTCATTGTGAGATGAGAACAATCCATTGTAGAGGGATAATAATTGGCTACTCATCCACCCAGACTGAGCACACGCTGGGCTAATATGTTTTTTCCCTCTGATGTTTTTTCTATTTTTATTTATTTCATGTTGTTCTGTCCAGTGTATGTATTCTTCTTTTCATTTTATTTGTTAAATATTAACCTTTATAGATACAATGGAACAACTTATCAAGAACCTGATTTCGACTCTAATGCGTTTCATCCATATGTGATGAGAACAATCTCATTGTAGAGGATTTAATAATTGAGCACTCATCCACCCAGACTGGGACACACACTTCCGGCTACATATGTTTTTTTTTCCCCTCTACGTGTTCTTTTCTTATTTTTTATTGTTTTCGATGTTGTTCTGTCCAGTGTATGTTTCTCTTCATTTTTTATTTATTAAATATTAACTCTATAGATACACTTGAACAACTTATCAAGAACCCGACTTCTGACTCCTAATGCGTTTATATGTGATGAGAAAAATCTCTAGCTTGTAGAGGATAATAATTGAGCACCTCATCCACCCAGACCGACAATAATACCTCTGGCTACATATGTTTTTTCCCTCTACGTGTTCTTTCTATTTTATTGAGCTGACATGTTGCTCTTGTCCAGTGTATGCTTCTTCTCTTTCATTTTTTATTTGTTAAATATTAACCCCATAGATACACGAACAATCCTTATCAAGAACCCTGACTCGACTCCTACTGCAAGTTTCACATATGTGATGAGATCAATCTCATTGTAGAGGATAATAATTGAGTACTCCATCCAACGCCCAGACTGACAATTGTTACTCTGGCTACTTATGTTTCTTCCCCTCTACGTTCTTTCATTTTTTATTGTTTTCGATGTTGTTCCTGTCCAGTGTATGTTTCTCTTCATTTTTATTTGTTAAATATTAACTATATAGATACCACGAACAACTTATCAAGAACCTGACTTCGACTCCTAATGTGTTTCATATGTGATGAGAACAATCTCATTGTAGAGGATAATAATTGAGCACTCATCCACCCAGACTGACACACCCTCTGGCTACATATGTTTTTTTCCTCTCTACGTGTTCTTTCTCTATTTTTTTATTGTTTTCGATGTTGTTCTAGTCCAGTGTATGTTTCTCTTCCATTTTATTTGTTAAATATTAACCTATAGATATTAATGAACAACTTGTATCAAACCCGATTGAATTTAATGCGTTTCATATGTGATGAGAACAATCTCATTGTAGAGGATAATAATTCAGCACCTCATCCTGCCCAGACTGACACACACTTCCGGCTACTTATTATGTTTTTCCCTCTACGTGTTTTTTTCTGTATTTTGTATTACTGTTTTCAATGTTGTTCAGTCCAGTGTATGTTTCTTCATTTTTATTTGTTTTTGTACCTGTTACTTGTTTTGTCCTTTTCTTAAAATGAAATTCACCTCCAATAATCTGGGAATCCGGAAAAGGAGCCAAATGGTTCTTAAACACGGGGATGCAGGGTGTAATGTAATCTAAAGAAAATGGGCCATACGTCCCTTCAAGAAAAAGAGTATAGCCGTCCGAAACCTCCGAATGTCACCTGAAATTTCTACCCCTTTCGTTATGTGATTAGATTTCCTACACTATGGCGCTGCCTCTTTCTTCGTTAGAGTGACTCGCCCAGATGTGTTTGGGAAGAGGTGGAGTTTTCTTACACCTGGACAATGCCAGATGCTCATTGGTGGTTTTGTGGGAAAGTGTATCATCCCTTATCTCTTTTGATAGTGAGCTCGACATTCCTGCATTTTGAGGTCCTTTTATTTCACTGGCCTTTGAATCAGATGGTTAAACTATAAGGAAAATGCTCTATATATGCGCAAAAAATGATGCATAATATAAAAAAATCTGCTATTAAAATCTGAAAATATGCCATCTTAGCTTAATTTTGAATATCTGGGCTAAAAACATATTCCTAGAGATATGCTTGGAGAAATACTTCTAATCAACTCTCTTTCAGAGATGTAATACATGTGATACATTTCAGTGTCCTTCTATTGGGAAAGACGCTGTTTTTTTGTTATGCAATTATTTGATTATTTATCCTGAGTTGCAGGTAGTTAAATACATGTTTAAATTAGCAGAGTCATTTAAAATAAGGAAAATCGTTGTTTCGTCACATGGCATCTCTTATGCATTTTCACAAAGGTGAATTTAATTATTCCTTTGATTGCCCTTCTTCAGAAACTATTAACTACTCGTTACCTATACTAAGCATCTTTGATGATTAAATACTTAAAACTTAGGCTAAAAAATGAAACTTTCTTTTACTAAGATATAGCCAAATCTCTGCAGTAGTTTCATAATGAGTCTCTAATATAAAAAAATATATAAAACCTGAGAGCTGAAAAACAATACAATGTTATTCATCGATTTCCATATTTAGATATACAGACAGTGTGGAAGCTGTCCTGGGGCCAATATATATAAGTGGAGACTGAAGTAAAATAATGAGTCTTGATGAAAGAAAGAATAGTTAATATCGATGTGCACCATTTCTAAAAGCGATTTTGGACTGTTCAAATTTCAGAATCGATAATATTATTATTTCTTTTGCCAGAAGGTATTAATAAAGAGTTCATCCTTATTTTATCTGTCTCTTGTTCTTCATCTAATGTGCTCTTCTTTCTGGATCTTTTATAAGTACCTTTCCTGTCCTTTTATTTCTTTAGAATCCGACCTTGCACCAGTTATTAACTTCCCTCCGGAAAATATGTTAGTGATGGAAGTGGATCAGGAAATTAAAGGACAGAGCCTCAGCCATGTGAATAAATAGATAAAAAAAGCGGAGACCAGAAATATGTTGCGAATCTGTCTTGGGAATTAAATACGTTTGACCTAAGCTTATTTAAATTTTAAATATTTTCTGGAATACGTGGGAACACGCTGCTGCCTTGTTCCTAACTTATTCTATATATATTGCTTCCAAATGAAAATTGAATGTTCACAGATTTGAAAATATTTTACTTTCGCCATGAAATATTTAAGCATGGAATTTATGAGGGGAATAATCATTGTATACAGTTTGGGAGATATGCGATGCGAATTTTAATGTTTTCTTACCGCATTATATCTGTAACTGATAATTGTTTCGATGCATGAGCAAACTTATTTTGTTCATCATTGAACGTGGGTGGATAATTTCAAGCACTTTAGAATCCAAGAAAAAATTTCCGTGAGATTTTAAAATCTTTGAAATAATATTTGATGAAGGATCCATTCATTATTCATAGCAGAGGAAGTTACGAATATAACCAAAATTAATTAATCGACCTCAGATAGAGTATTTTAGCTCCTGGTGCTGGTTTATATTTCTTGTCATTCTTTAAGTGATTAGTGCATTACCGAATCAAGTAGTTTGTCTAAGAGTTGCGATGTGCTAATTAGAGCTTACTGCCACTCAATTTTCATAAGAAGCCGACTAAAAGTCGATCCGCTGGTGAATTAAAGCTTAATGCTCTACGCTATTTTCATAAGATCTTTGACTAAGAGTTCCAATCTGTGAATTAGAGCTTAATGATGAACGTAATCTTCTTCATACTTTGAAGTTGTTGATTTGTTTCTTATACGCAAGCTTGTATATTTATCTACGGTTTAAATATCCATAATTCATTAAACTTACCGAAATTTCAGGTGTACATAAAAAAAGTTGAAATTTCAGTCATTACCCAATTTTCATTTTGGTTAATTTAAGAATGGGGAAAGAATAATAAAAATTTTAAAATAAATTTGACAACTGAAAAATAAGAAAACATTTTTTACAAAAAAATATTTTACGTGTTTTGGGTACTGGAAAAAAAGCCGAATGTATTAAATAGAATTGGTCTGAATTAAATATTTAATACAGACTATATATATTTTCCAAGGTTTCAGTGCCAAGGAAAAAATAATTTAAATAAGTAATGCAATTAAAATAATTTTTCGAGATAAGTATTGCACTTGATAATAAAGAAACTCCCAAAGTTTGGTCAGTATTTCCTGTAATTAATAAAAAAATGCATATTTTTAATTTCCAGTATTGAATAGCGTTCAACATAAGTTTATTTTTCGTAAGTATCATTCATTGCATTAAAAGATTTGTGTTTTGAGTTTCATTTTATTATTGTATATCAAATATCTTGATTTTGATTCTTTTCTGATTACGTTTTCGCTCAAGCTACACAACTCAGGAAAAGACGGCAAAACTCCAGAAAGATAAATAAAACCACGTTCAAGAAATTCAATTGATTATTACAAAAAATATAGTTCACAACGTATAAAACAATGTGCTCACATAGATTATATTCAGTGTTTAACAAATTAATAAAATGAGGCTTTTTCCATTCAAACACAGGATCTCCCCATGGACAAGAGTAAATCTCTATAAAATTGGTTCGTATTCATATTTTATCGTTATTATTTATGAGGCACTCCAGGAAAACCCTTTTCACAGCACAAATACACAGTCTCACCGATTGAATAATGCATGACAACCTGATCCTGACACTGGTGGATCATCACGAAGTGTACAGCGCATGATCCGGAAATTTTAGATCCTGAATTGAAATAAAAAAGTGAGGTCCAAGGAAACTTCATGCGATGATATGAAATTGGAAAGTAAAGGAAATGGCTCCTGCATAAAAAATATTACAATTTATGGTAATTTTATTGAAACAAACATAGACTTTTATGCCTGACTTTACTCATTCATACGATATTCAAGCGTTTAGTTCTTTATATGTGGAAACCAAATGCCAAGGGCTGTATAAATATTTAGTATAATATTATTACTGAGCCTATTTGAGATTAATAAGTTTCCAATACATACTATAAGCAAAACGATGTTATGCTAAATATCGTTACAAATTTATATTCTTTCCCTTTAAGCTTTGACTAATTGTAAATAACTATACTTTCTTGGAGAAAGAAAAAATACTGTACTTCTTAATGAATTTTCAGTAAATGAAGTTCTATAGCAGGGCTACGAAGGAACCTTCTGATAAATCAACTTGTATTTTTTTGCATCGCAAAATTGATTGTGATAACCCCTGCGTAAAATTTAATTATCAGGCTAGGTATTAGATTTAAGAATGAGTTCCATGTATCTACTTAACAAATACACGAGAGGAAATAAATACTAATATGGACAAAAGCTTGGGGTATAAGGATTGGGCGCCAGTTAAAAGAAACAGTAACAAACTTAATAATGAGCCGATTTTAAATTAATCTCCGCTTCAAGTATCTGAAATTTTTCAGTTTTTCATCTTTGAGACTGTGTTGTCAGTGTCACTCACCTTGCAAATGAATTAGCATTTCTTCCCTTACAATCAATCTGCCTGTGAATCGATCCTTACACCCCTTAAGAGTATTCTTGTCCTCTCATATGTGATGAAAAGATCTATTGCTTTGAGGGAAAAACAAAGAATTGCTAGTCCGTGATTCATTGTTTTGAGGGAAACAGAATTGTTATTCCTCATATTCATTGCTTTAGGGAAAAACAAGCACTGTTATTCCGCAGATCTATTGCTTTGGGGAAAAACAAGAATTGTGGTTCCAGATTCATTGCTTTGAGGGAAAAAACAAGCACTTGTGCTATTCTGCATGAGCCTGAGAGCTACGACAGCCTTTATCTTCGAATTTTCTCTTGTAACCTGATGGAAAACAAGTGCATCAGGAAATTATCAAAATTAACTAATATTTGAGATTTTCTTGTAAAATTTTCACAAATTTTCATTCGAATTTAAATTGTCAATAGTGATTAAATTTATTTTATCATTATTATCAAAGACTACTATTTTAAAAAATTAATAATTTTAAAATAGTAGTCTTTATTACTATTTTAAAAAAAAAATTAAAATTATTTCTAATTACATAGGACAATGAAATTTATAATTGAAGGGGATAATCTTTACTGTGAAATTAAAGCGAGGCTTTTAGAAAATTCCTTTAATCTCTTACTCTTACGCTTTCTATTGTGATTTTAAGATTTTTTTAAAATAGGGAATTTAGCCGCGAATCAGAATGGGCTTTCCCCTTTTCTCTCAAGTTATCGCAATGTTAAATACATTCTTTCCTTTCTCTTCGCTATCATTAGATCTATCTATCCAACAATCGGCGTTATGGTAAGATAAGTTATTGCAACAAGAACATATTCTTCCTTTCTTCGCCACAATAGATCTTATCTATCCAAATAATCGGCGTCATGGTA
>BGPR01006311.1:3196-25658 GCA_013235015.1 Araneus ventricosus | reverse complement strand
TAATAATTCTTATTTTCCCTCAAAAGCAATGAATCTTTTCATCACATATGAAAGGACAGAATATAATAAGGGGTGTAAGGATCGATTCACAGACGAATTGATTGTAAAGGGGAGAGAAATGCTAATTCTTTGCGATGTGAGTGACACAAAAGAAACAAGGTGACAACACAATCCCAAAAGATGAAAAACTTAAAAAAATTAACGATACTTGAAACTGATTAATTTAAAAATCGGCTCATTATTAAGTTTGTTACTGTTTCTTTTAACTAGCATAGGCCAATTGTTATACGTACTTTAAGCTTTTGTCCATAATGAATGTTATTTCTCGTGTATTTGTTAAGTAGATACATGAACTCGTGCTTAAATCTAAAGAGATACCTAGCTTATTAATTAAATTTTGCTGAAGTTATCAGAATCAATTTTGCAACTCAAAAAATACAAGTTGATTTATCGAATTCATTCGTAAATCCTGCTATAGAACTTCATTTACTGAAAATTATTAAGAAAGTACAGTATTTTTCTCAGAAAGTAAAGTTATTTACAATTAGTAAAAAGCTTAAATTAAAGAATGTAAATTTGTATCGATATTTACCATAACATATTCGCTTTGCTTGTGTGTATTGGAAACTTAATAGTCTCAAATAGGCTCAGTAATAATATTATACTAAATATTTATACCATCCCTTGGCATTTGGTTTTCACATATGAAACTAAACGCTTGAATATCGTATGAATAGAGTAAAAAGTCGGGCATAAAAGTTCTATGTTTGATTTCAATAAAAATTACCATAAATTGTAATATTTTTTATGCGAGGCCATTTCGCTTTACTTTCCGATTTCATATCATCGCATAAGAGGTTTCCTTGGACTCTTTTTATTTCAATTCAGGATCTAAAAATTCCGGATCATACTTGTAATACACTTCGTATTGATCCACCGGTGTCAGGATCGGGTTGTCATGCATTATTCAATCGGTGAGACTGTGTATTTGTGCTGTGAAAAGGGTTTTCCTGAGTGCCTCATAAATAATAACGATAAAATATGAATGCGAACCAATTTTTATAGAGATTTACTCTTGTCCATGGGAAGATCGCAATGTTTGAATGGGGAAATGTCTACTTTTTATTAATTTGTTAAACACTGAATATAATCTATGTGAGCACATTGTTTAAACGTTTTGAACTATGTTACGTAATAGTAATTGAATTTCTTGAACGTGGTTTTATTTATCTTTCACAAATTTTGCGATATTTTCCTGAAGTTGTGTAGCTTGAAGCGAAAACATTAATCAGAAGAATCAAAATCAAGATATTTGATATACAATATGCATGAAACTCAAAACACAAATGTCTTTTAATGCAATGAATGATACTTACGAAAAAATAAACATGTTGAACGCTATTCAATACTGGAAATTAAAAATATGCATTTTTTTATTAATTGCAGAATACTGACCAAACTTTGGGAGCTTGTTTATTATCAAGTGCAATACTTATATCGAAAAATTATTTCAGTGCATTACTTATTTAAATTATTTTCCTTGGCACTGAAACCTTGGAAAAATATATATAGTCTGTATTAAATATTTAACACAGACCCAATTCTATTTATTACATTTGGCTTTTTTCCAGTACCCAAAACACGTAAAATATTTTTTTGTACAAAAGTTTCTTATTTTTCAGTTGTCAAATTTATTTAAAATTTTATTATTCTTTTTACATTCTTAAGAATTAACAGAAGCTCAAAATTGGAGCAATGACTGAAATTTCAACTTTTTTTTATGTACACCTGAAATTTCGGTAAGTTTAATGAATTATGGATATTTAAACCGTAGATAAAATATACAAGCTTGCGTATAGAAACCGTTAACAACTACAAGTATGAAGATTACGTTCATCATTAAGCTCTAATTCGCAGATTGGAACTCTTAGTCAAAATTCTTATGAAAATAGCGTAGAGCATTAAGCTTTAATTCACGGATCGACTTTTAGTCAAGCTTCTTATGAAAATTGAGTACAGCATTAAGCTCTAATTAGCACATTGCAACTCTTAGACAAACTTCTTGATTCAATTATGCACTAATCATAAAGAAATGACAAAAATATAAACCAGTACCAGGAACTAAAATACTCTTTCTGGTCGATTAATTAATTTAGGTTATATTCGTAACTTCCTCTGCTATGAATAATGAATGGATCACTAAATCAAATATTATTTCAAAGATTTAAATCTCTTGAAATTTTTCTTAGTTCTAAAGTGCTTAAATTATTACCCACGTTCCAATGATGAACAAAATAAGTTTGCTCATGCATCGAAACAATTATCAGTTACAGATATAATGCATTAAGGAACATTAAAATTCGCATCGCATGTCTCCTCCATGCTGTATATAATGATTATTCCCCTCATAAATTCCCATACTTAAATATTTCATAGCGAAAGTAAAATATTTCAAATCTGTAGACATTCAATTTTCATTTGGAGTAATATATATAAGAATAAGTTAGGAACAAGGCAGTGTGTTTCCACGTATTTCCAGAAAATATTTAAGAATTTAAATAAGCTTAGTCAAACGTATTTAATTCCCAGACGAATTCGCAGCATATTTCACCAATGCTCCGCTTTTATCTATTTATTCACATGGCCTGAGGCTCTGTTCCTTTAATTTCCTGATCCACTTCCATCGCAACATATTTTCCAGAGGAAGTTAATAACTGGTCTGGAATCGGATTCTAAAGAAATAAAGGACGGAAAAGGTATAAAAAAAAGATCGAAAGAAGAGCACATTAGATGAAGAACGAGACAGATAATAAGGATGGAGCTCTTTATTAATACCTTCTGGCAAAAGAAATATCGATTCTGAGGTGAAACACGATCCAAAATCGCTTTTAGAAATGGTGCACATCGATATTAACTATTCTTTCTTTCATCCAAGACTCATTATTTTACTTCAGTCTCCACTTATATATTATTTAGGACAGCTTCACACACTGTCTGTATCTAAATATGGAAATCGATGAATAACATTGTATTGTTTTCAGCTCTCAGTTTTATATATTTTTATATTGAGACTCATTATGAAACTACTGCAATTTGGCTATATCTTAGTAAAAGTTTCATTTTTAGCCTGGTTTAAGTATTTAATCGTCAAAGATGCTTAATTATAGGTAACGGAGAGTAGTTAATAGTTTCTGAAGGGCAATCTGAGAATAATTAAATTCACCTTTGTGGCATCGTAAGTGCCATGTGACGAAACAGCGATTTTCCTTATTTTTAAATGACTCTGCTAATTTAAGCTTATGTATTTAACTACCTACGCTCGGGATAAATAATCGAAATAATTATAACAAAAACAGCACGTCTTTAATGAAGGACACTAGAAATGTATCACATGTATTACATCTCTGAAAGTTGATTAAATATTTCTCAAGCATCTCCCCAGATATGTTTTTAGCCCAGATATTCAAAATTAAGCTAAGATGGCATATTTTTCAATTTTACTAATAGCAGATTTTTATATTATGCATCATTTTTTGCGCACATATATGAAGCATTTTCCTTATAGTTTAACCATCTGATTCCAAAGGCCATTGAAATAAAAGGACCTCAAAATACGGGAATGTCCGAGCTCCTCTATCAAAGATAAGGGATATTCACTTTCCCCACAAAAACCGCAATGACATCTGGCATTGTCCGAATTGTAAGAAAACTCCCCTCTTCCCCAAACACATCTGGGCGAGTCACTCTAACGAAGAAAGAACGCGCCGCGGGTGTGAAATCAATCACACTTAACGAAAGGGGGTAGAAATTTCAGAGTGACATTCGGAGGTTTCGGACGGCTATACTCTTTTTCTTGAAGGGACGTATGGCCGGTACCTTTAGATTACATTACACCACCTGCATCCCCGTGTTTAGAGCCATTTGGCTCCTTTCCGGTTTGAATTGATGGAGGTGAATTTCATTTTTTAAGAAAGGACAAAAACAAGTAACAGGTACAAAAACAAATAAAAATGAAAGAGAAACATACACTGGACTGAACAACATTGAAAACAATACAAAATAGAAAAAAAACACGTAGAGGGGAAAAACATAAGTAGCCGGAAGTGTGTGTCAGTCTGGGCGGATGAGTGCTGAATTATTATCCTCTACAATGAGATTGTTCTCATCACATATGAAACGCATTAGGAGTCGAAGTCGGGTTCTTGATAAGTTGTTCGTGTATCTATAGAGTTAATATTTAACAAATAAAAATGAAAGAGAAACATACACTGGACAGAACAACATCGAAAACAATAAAAAATAGAAAAGAACACGTAGAGGGAAAAAAACATATGTAGCCGGAAGTGTGTGTCAGTCTGGGTGGATGAGTGCTCAATTATTATCCTCTACAATGAGATTGTTCTCATCACATATGAAACGCATTAGGAGTCGAAGTCGGATTCTTGATAAGTTGTTTGTGTATCTATAGAGTTAATATTTAACAAATTAGACAATTAAATTTCTATGACTGATGCCGCATCTTTGCGATTCAGTAAAGCATATTCACATTTTTACAATATGATTCTAGTAGATAATCATACAGATTAGGTAAACATCTGGTCAGTCATACACTTTGAATTTAATTTTCAAAATTCGTTTGGTTAGTTCTGAAGATCCTTATAAGTCATTACTCTTTCAACATTAAGTCTCTTTAGAATTATGTGATATTTATAAAAATCACTGTCATAAATTCAATTGTTTATTAAAGTGATTTTATATTACAATCCTTTACTGTAATATTCATACCAAGAATGTTTGATATCTGAAGCTAATGAATCATGCATAGTGGTTATATCACAAAATTAAATCCGAATACCCCAGTTGTGATAGTTAAATGCATTGACAGTTACAATAAAAATTAATAGAATTTTTTGGTAGAGCAAAATGAAAATTATTTTATAGGAATATTATTAAGTTACTCTTAATTTTGCTTCAACATTATTCAAACATGAGAAAAAATTGGACAGAGTTGCATTTTCGCTGTATAATAGGTAAAATTGTATTTGATAACATCACTTGTGGATTTTAATACATCAAACTGCATTTCAGAATTTTGCATTAATTCTATTCAAGTACATTGCAAGGAAAATAAAATAAGGGTCATATGTAATTATATTCGAAAGATGTAGTGGAAAATATATTTAAAAAACTTGTCTCATTCTTTCAAAAATTTCGTCTGGAAAAAATGCATATACTGTTCATTCATCTGTAGATCATTATGTTGATATGTTCTACAACCAATAGTATTATTTATTTTTATGAATTATTAAAGTAACAATATTCTTAGTATTCTCTTCACCAAGCTGCTTTAATAATATTGCATTAAAATAACTATTAAAAAAAACCATGAAGAGCGATGTCAAAATTTCGGGGAAATCACTTTTTCTAAAAGTTTTAGACGAATAAATTTCATCACTCAACACTTTTAAATTACCTGATAAATCAGAGTTTTATAAATGCAAATCCACTTTAAGCGCTATAAATTTTGTATGGGCAAATCAAGAGTTTATAATAAGTAATGAAGATAATTAAACGACAATTAAATTACATATAAATATCACAATCATGAAGCAAAGCAAAAAGCTTAGAGAATATTTTACTTTAACATGTAATACTGAGTAAAATTCAACTGTTTGGTAGATATATAGATACGATATTTAACTGATGAATAAGGATCACGACCATTAAACAATGAAAATAATGTGCCGAATGCTTTCTTTTTACTCTGTAATATTAAGTAACTTTTGGCTGAAAGAGAAGTGATAGAAATAGATGCTAGTTTAAACGACATATGAAGAGAACTACCGTGCAAGCAGTAGTAAAATTTATGAAAATCTTTCATTTCTGAATGTTATTTTTCTAAGAAAAGCTTCAATATTTAAAAATAAAGGAACTGTAAGTAAATTAAAATTTAATATTCTGCATCCTAAAACACAGTAACAAGTGCTTTTAATAAAATGTAGATGGATGAAAATGTTTCTTATTTGAATTATGCCTTTCAGACTATCTGAAATAGTCTGAAAATTACCAATCTAATATTCATCATGAGTGTAAGAATCATTCAAAATGGATAAAGCAATTCATAAATTTAAATAGGAAGGAAATAAATCATCAGGAATTGATATGTTATGCTCATATAATGATTTTATATTATTTAAAAATAATACCGTCCCAACAATTTGTTTAATGCAATATGTTGCGATATCAATATTCATTCCATAAATATAGAATTATATTTCAGATGTGAAATCAAAGCAGCTAACTTTTACTTTCATGAATAAAATAATTTTATGTACATATCAAAATTGCTACAGTAATGACGTTAGGATAGTTATTAATTTAAAATTTATTTTCAATTTCATGGAATAATAAAAAATTACATCTGTACTTTCACTAGACAGAATTAATATTATTATTTTTTAACAATGTAATCAGAAAATTAGAAAGCGCCATACATTGTAAAATGAGTGAATTTATTGTTGATAACATTTTGATTTCAAACCCAAGTGAATTATAAAATGAACTGCATTAATATATCATTCAGTGTTAGAATTTTTCAGATTTTGAGTAACCTTATTTTTGTAAAAGGTGTTCGACAAATTTGGTTCAATGGTCGTTTAAATAAGCGTTATTTCTTCTTCAATTTACGCCTTTTTTTCTATTTAGAAGAAACAAGCTACCAATCAGGAGAGTTTTCCAGAAGAAAGTTGTAGAACAAAGAAATTAAGGAAGCATTGTGTTCTTCAAAGCTACTCGAAGTCCCAATAAAAACAGCAAAGAAACTTCATCTCCAGTGTCTATTGAAGCAAGAAGAATCTCAACTCTCAGGAGGAGCGAAGAATCCAAAGAGTCAGATAAATGAACCAATAAAAGTAAATTAAGTATTTATTTTCGAGAAATAATAAATAAAATAAATACTGCAGTATATTTTCGAAAATTTTGCAGCTCTCTTGCAAGCATTAAATTTACCAACAAGGAATTCATTCATTTAATAAAAGAAAAAACAATGGCTTGCTGGATGGGATATTATTGAATTCTTGCAACAATTTATTTAACCAATTAACCACTGGTATTGCATTGACGAAACGGTCAAAATAAACGCTTATAAAAAAATTTTTACCCCATAAATTTTATATTAATAGCAGTTTTTGAGTAGGGTATAATATGGAGAATATTTCGGTAAAAAATATTCGTCTTGAATGGTGATTTTATTTTTAAAATTGAGTTCCATACTTGATGTATTTTTTAACCAAAACTTTTGACTTCGTTTTTTCGGAGCAAAAATACTACAGGAGAAGCAAGAGTGTTAGAGGTGATCTACTGTTATTTAAGGTCACTGCATGTCATAACAGGCTATGAATCAGTTGTTTGTGGTTTTGTGGAGGGGGGAGCAAAAACATGTGTTGCGTTCGCGCAACATCAGCGGAAAACGGGTAGTTCAGTTCCTTACTCGCGCCGATAGATGTTGTGATAATTTTTCTCATTCTGACTGTACGAAATGCCTAGAAAGAGATATCTTACTCTCGAAGAAGCTATTCAAAAACTTTTTGAAGATGATACATATGATCAGGAACAGAGTGATATCGATATTGTTGTTGTTCCGCGAGAAAATGCAGAAGGTGGTGATGAAGAAGAAGGAAATTACAATATTTTGTATCATGACAATGATTATTTTTCCTTGGGATACTGCAGGTAAAATTGAAGTGCACTCAAAAAAAGAAGTTTGAGTTCTCTGAAAGTAGTTGCAGTCGTGCGAAAAAAATTTAAAAAATCAAAAACTGAACACTTCATAAGGATAGAAAAGGAACCACTAAATATGCCTCAGCGGAAAAATGAAGAAAAAGAGAGAATAGAAATTGTAAAAAACAAAATAAAGGGTAAAACTTTGTGGAGAGATTTTTTTTATCATTTTTGGTTCTGATGTTTTAGATGTTTTTTCACTTCTCGTCGAACAGACAAACTTGTATGACAAGCAAAAAAATCGTCCAGAGTTTATGGCATGTCAAGCTCACACGAGACAATTTATTGGAATATTGCTGCTTACAGGATATCATTCTTTACCTCAGGAAGAAATATACTGGTCTCTTGATATGAATATTTCGGTTCCTATTGTGCGAGATTCGATGTCACGTTTGCTATACAGGAATATGAGACAGAATTTGTATTTGGCTGAAAACAGTCAAATCAATAATATTGATAAGTTTATAAAGAGCGAACGTATCTAAACTTGCTAAATAGAAAGTTTCAAAAATTTGGTACATTTCTGCATGATTTGAATATTGATGAGCAAAGGATTCCTTATCGAGGTAAATATTTTGCATTCTGTAGTGAAGCCTTTCATTTGTGAAACTATTTCTAAAAGTAATTTTTAATTAGACATTTGTAAAAAAAATGCTAAAAGTTAAAAATAAATTAATTATCTGTAAATTTATTTGCAGTTTTCTGAAATGTAACAAAACTAATAAAAAGGTTTTTCTCAGCGTTCAACTCTAAGAAAATTTCTCACAATTTGTATTCAACTCATTTAAAATCTGTATACTTATTCCAATGACGTTGCGTGAACGCAACAGATGATTTTTCAAAGCAGAGACAATTTTTCTCATTTTTACTCTAAATTATTGTTATATATGTTCAAATTAATAACTTATATTAATTGTATAGAAAAAAAATCAGCCCTTATAGTTTTGTCGGTTAATGGGTTAAGAGCTATTAACTTTTAATTAGGTCCCGACTATTAGAGTGCGCCTCATATTAGACGTAACAATCTCTGGGTAACAGACAATTTTTTTATCTATAATGTCCTAATCTTCAATTTTTGTAACTAAATATGTAAAATATATTTATTTTTAAAATAGTATTTTACTTCCACAATGTTGCAAATGCATCTCCCATATTACTTATAATTCATTCTCATCGCGAAGATTTCACTTTTTAGATTGTATGTGATCTCGGAGATTGTTGGGACTAATATGAGGCGCAGTCTAATAGTCCGTACCTAATTATAAGTTAGGTCCCGACTATTAGACTGCGCCCAAGTTATTAGTCCGAAGATTTTACTTTTGAAACAAGAAAAAAAGTACTAGTGGAAGTCGTTTCAATGTTATGCAATCCCTCAGAATTTATGAAGAAAATCCACTCAACACTTTAAATTTATTTTGTACAGTGAAACCTCTTCTAACGTCCACCCCTGCATAGCAGCCACCCCTTTTAACGTCCAATTTTCCGTGGCGCGGATTTTTCGGCCCATAGACCTAATGTTAAAATAACCCCTAGCAACGGCCACCCAACCCTTCTGCACGGCCGCCGGGTGGGTTCGCCCATCCCATTTAACAAACGCATCGGTTAGAGATTTACTTTTTAAACTGAAAAACGAACTTGAAAAAATGGCTTTTTTCCGAGGAGGGTAAAAACTTAGAACAATCACAAATTGTATCATTTTTTCAAAAAATGTAAAAAATTATTAAATAAAGTACTATTTTCTGTTTAGATAAGTCTCAAACTTCAGTCTAAATAAGAAATATGTGTCACGTTTGTTTATATTATGTATTATAGCAATTATCTTACAATTGCATCAGAAACCCTTTAGAGCGGCCAATTTTTCTCGAAACGGCGGGGTGGCCGCTCAGAGAGGTTTCACTGTATTAACAAATTAACAAGCCACGACTCACATCTCAGATTCGAATCATCTATCTGCATAGATGACCTCTTCTCTCTTACAGTTAACTACAGTTGAGGAGGAGTCATCTGGTTAGATATTATGTATGGATCGCATTTGGTCGCCATATGAATCTTACTCGATTCATGTGGCGATCAACCTTTGAAGCCATTTAATATTATACAGGGTGCCCACTAAAGTCCCTTACCACCCTTTTAACTACCGAATGGCTGCAGCTATCGTCATAAGAGTGGTGTCTAGGTATGGTAAAGTGACTATGCGCTACTGGATGAAACCGCTTACAGCGCCACTTGGTAGAAAACGGTGGAGTTAGCGTTATTATCTCTAAAACGGTAGAAAAAAGTGAATTACAAAGTTACTGAGCATCATCGATTTAGTGCAAAAAGACACCTTATGATAATGAATGCTAAAAGCAGAAAGCTTAAAGTGTTCATTTGTTTGTTTGCGGCCTCCGAAACTGTGACGTGCTACGCTGTGTGCAACATTAAGTTCAAGCAGGGGGACAGTTGTGCATTGTAGCTGATGGAGAGAAGTTTGGGCATAGAAAATAAAGATATCTTGTGATAACTAGTTTTTTTTCTTTCTAAGAATGCTTTGTCACGTGTCAATGTAGGAAATCGCGAACAAACAAATACGTATATTAAGCGTTCTGTTCTAAGCATTTATGTCCTCAAGGTGTCTTTTTGTACTAAATAGATGATGCTCCACAACTTTATATTCACTTTTTTTCCTCTATCTCGAACCGCTTTTGAGATAATAACGGTAATTACACAGTTTTCCACCAGGTGGAGCTGTAAGTGGTTTCATCCAGTAGCGCATAGTCACTTTACCATACCTAGACACCACTCTTATGAAGATAGCTAAAGTCATTCGGTAATTAAAAGGGTGGTAAGGGACTTTAGTGGGCACCCTGTATACTTTAAAATTTATAAATACAAAAAACTTCGACTTCGAACGAGGCGAACAGAGAGATCACATATATGGTTTTCAGCCTTCAGGTGTATGGTTGAGACCCAGACCCCATTCTCAAAGGTCTCTGAAGACATCTAAACGGTGCGAAACTATTTCCAACGGTTTCAATGAGGAACGCAAAATATACCCAAACTATATGAGAGGTCTGAATTTCCTGCCTTTGACGATGATTGATTTAAGCCAGAAGTTCTTTAATTCCCACTCGCCGAATGCTCATGAAAAGAGCGAAGAGAGCGCTACACAATTGCCAATAGATGTCCAAGACAAACTCAAAATGTACGCAAGTGATCTGAGAAATATCCGTACTCCGGAGGATTAAGTCAATAATTTATTTACACTTTACCATATGGGGGGACCACCACGAGTTCGTGGATAAGAAGCCACCGGATAAGTAAGTGGGTTCCTGCTTCACCCCAGCTAAAAAAATCTGCAGAAAAAAGTTTTTTTAAAGATTTCTGTAGATTTTTTGAAGACAGAAAAAATCTGCATGTTTTCTTCAATTTAATCTCCACAAAACCTAAAAAAAATTTCTTATTATATTTTTCTCTAAATATTCTGCATTTGTTTTGAAGACAGAAAACATCTGCATTTTTTTTTTCAATTTAACCTGCCTAAAATCTGCAAGAAAATTTCTTATTATATTTTTCTCTAAATATTCAGCATTTTTTTTTTTTGAAGACAGGAAACATCTGCATTTTCTTTAATTTAATCTGCATAAAATCTACAAAAAATTCTTTTTATTTTTTCTTTAAATATCCTGCAGATTTTTTAAGACAGCAAAAAATCTGCATTTTGTCTTCAATTCAATTTGCAGTTATTTATCAGATTTTCACAACGTCATTAAACTTGACCAATAATCTGTTGATTTTTTTGAAGATTTAACTGCAATTTCATTATATCTGCATTCCTCTAAATACATATTTTTCACTATATTCTCTAATATTGCAGTTTTATCTTCCAAAGGATATAATACAAAATTAGGATGTAATTATCATTACTGTTTAATTTCACAACAGAGAAGAGTTTCATCAGTTCATTTTCCAATTAGTAATATCAGTTATATACTTGTATAGAAAAGGAATGCATCAGCAGAAAAAATTTCCCAATCGAAAATTGTCTCCGGCAATAAATTTTTAAAATATGCCACTGAAAAAATGAATTTTAAATTAATCTTTAAGACAAATATTTGAGGTTTTACCATTCTAAACTTTTTCCCCAAAATTTAATAATTTCCATCAATTAGTTTTCCAACTCTTTTTCTGACAAGCTCCTCCAAAAAGGAGGGAAAAGTGGAGCTTGCGCCCTTTGGATGGAGAGAAGGCTTATCAGAAAGATAAAAGGTGAAAGCGATTTTATTTAAACTGAGAATCTAAATTAATGAACAAAAATATCACTAATCCCATCTATTAATCATCTCTACGACTTTGAAACAAGTATTCTGACCATGGTTGATTTTTATACCACTAAATGGCGCCACTAGAGCTATGGTGACGCTAAAACTCAAATAGATTATTTTACCCCCCATCTCGTGTTCTCCGTTATGGCCTTGTGGTTAGTGTTCCTGCCTGCCAACCCCATGAACGCAAGCTCGAATCTCGGCCAGGATGAGTTTCAAGCTTTGTCACAATTGGAATCGACATCGTACAAGTAAGTTGAATTACAAATGGGATTAATTAAAATTAATAGTTAAATTAATTAAAATTAATAATTAAATTAATTAATAATTAAGCCTTGACTGCAGGGAAATCTAAAGGTATTTAGAACATATTGTTCTTCGGATATTTTCCTTTCTTCTGCAGAAAATATGAAGGTATTTGGAACATAGCTTTCTTCAGATATTCTACATTTTTTTTCTTCAGAAAATCCGAAGAAAACATTTTCCAAATACCTTCAGATTTTCTGCAGATTTTTTTTAGTTGTGCCTGGAGGTTTAGTAATGGTGTGGGGTTTATCTACTTTCACTCCGATGACGGGGCGAACCTCTTGGACCGTGGCTGGTGATGGATACTAGGACTCCGACCTTAGGTCCTGACTGCTGTCGTGACTCCGGTTATATAGCAATTCCGCATGCCTATGCAGGACGGGAGTAGCTTCTTTGGGATTTCCCTTATGGGTGGTAAAGATGCCATACCTACTGATTTCACGCCTTTTGCATAAGGCGAGGTACCACTGGCATTCCTATTACTAGCTGAACTTGCAGTTCTTAGAGAAGCAAATCAGTGTGGAATTTTAATCAATTTGTACATAAATTCTCTTCTCCATCTTTCGGAATCGCCACATATAAACGGGTAGATTAATTCTTAATGTAGAGTGACAAGAATAAGAAACTCACAGGTCATAGAAAGGGATTATAGATTCTATATCGAAATTACTTCAGGAAGGAAAGTTACTTTCCTATGTTACAGTCAAATAACCGCCTTAAGAGGTGCCTTTTCGATTTCGTTCACCTCCAGTCTAAAGACTGTAAGCATTAATAAATTAAATGCAAATTGGAAAACAGTATACTTTATTAAGATGTCCTTTTGTTGCGTTGGTTACGGTGGACTAAGATTTGGAAGACTTTTGGTGAAACATCATCTTATTTCTCGAAAATGGATTCTATTTTAACATTTATTATTTCGTTTCATCTAAAATAGCACATATATCCAAGAGCACAACACAAGTATTCAGTATCATGATATTTAGGGCTTATATATTTCAACAAGCCTGCTGTACGGCTCAGAAAGCAAGGTTTAATTTTAGGCAATGATAGGAGATATACGGTTAATCTGTTTTCTATAATGAATTATTTTTATACAATGCCAAGTTAGCTTTTTCAATTAGAATGGTGATTATATTAAAGCATGTCGAGAGCTATTTTAGGATAGTCTCAGAATAATGAAGCGTGATCAAATGATGAAGACGACACCTGAGGCACAACACCAACTTGAAACTCCCACGTTATTCTAAGGCGAGGGCGTTTAACTTACGGCGACAACTTTAAACCACATTAAAACCACGTGTATTTTGGACATTTCGCTGAATTGAGTCTAGCATTTATGATACTCCGCCTTTTTATATTCACCGATGTTTTCCAATATTTTCAATATCCTGTTAACTTTTAAATTGTCATGCGTTAAATTTTTGGTCTAAATTTTTTGGGGCATAAATCGGGATCTGTTTACAAAATGGATCATTCATTTTTAAAGGAACAGAAGTGATTTTAGAAGGAATATTAAGTTGTCGCAAAGCAATAGAGAAATACAATGTAAAAAATAAAATAAATAAATAAAAAACACAAAAATGTAATTTTGTAAAGCAAAAATTAATGTACAGGAAAACCACAGAATCTGAACTGAATTTTCCATTCCTAGCTGTCAAAATCTGAATCTTCCCCATTTCTTGTTGTAAAGCATTTATTTTTCTTTAATTTTAATTTGTTTTTTGAATTGTATAAAGCCGGACTGACGTCAACCTTGGACTTACACCTGCACTTTTTCCGAGAGCGAAATGAAATTCTGTACTTTTTATATGAGTGGTAGTATGAACAAGAATATTATGCCTTTGGCGATTATTAACAATTCGAAATTAGAAGACCAATCAGCTTTTATAAAATTTTGCTTAAAATTGGCAAAATTCTTTACACAAACATGAAAATCCAAATGTTGCAATAAGCTCATGGAGAAGATTGTTTTTGCAGGTTTCGAATACTAAGAAAGGAAGAGGAAGGACCCATACCTTGGTCAGGGCTAAACCTCGGCCGACTGTCAATATATCAGAAACAGAGGGAACAGAAATTTCGTCTCCTCTCCCAAAATTTTTATTTTAAAATGTCAACACTGTCACCATGCACGTGGTGATCCCGGCTTATCAGTTTTCAAATGAAACCTTAACACAGTTTTTTGGACGCTGGTGTAAGCTACTGGAGTTGTTGAACTCTCCCTGTCTTCGCTCAAGGAAAGTTCATTTAAAATTATTTGCTTTTAGTTCCATACCTGTAACACACCTTGAAAGCTTTTTTTTATCAATAAAAGCACAAATAGCTGTCGGATTGGAAATAAAATTATATTGGAGAAGGTGCTCAACCTTGACCAAGTGCAGTGACCTGTGACTTCGCCATTTGTAAACAATATACAGGGTGTCCGAACCAAATGTCCCCAATTTCAAAAGTGGATTTAAAAAATCTATTAGAGATACGATGGCGACATTAGGCAAAATTGGCTGCTAAATCCTTAGATTATGGCGACAATTTTTATTTTTCGCGTATATATGAAAACTGAGGCTGTATGCGTGCAAAATACATATTGTAAAGAAACTGTTGCATTTCCGGTGGAGATGTTATCTCGCATGGAAAATGAATGTGATTTTCTAAACCCCATCATTTCATATGAGTAACAAAGTGAATATAAGCACAACTGCAGAATGTGGGGCTCAGAAAATCCCCATGCAGTACAGGAAGTGGAAAGAAAGAGTCCAAAATCAATGCGTGGAACTCTCTTTTACATGATACTGTCATAAGACCATTTTTCTTTGCTGAGACTTCTGTCACGGCAAACATTTACCTGGACATGTTGCAAAGTTACGCAATACCCCAAAGGCAGCATTTACAATCCAATGATATCTTCCAACAAGATGCTGGGGCACGGATGTTAGAGCATTTTGTTGGACTACCGGCTGGATATAGCTCAGGGTTACTAAGGGAGGCCACTTGGAAGTACACTGATTTTTTAATAAAAAGTTTGTAAGAACCGTTTTCTAATTTTACATTTTCCTTATGCTTTTTAACTTTCTGTTAGGTATAGCCACCTCTCCAAATTAGGGATAGTTGATTCGGACGCCCTGTATTTCAGGGAGTAACAACATTGAAAAGTGGGTTTTTAGTCAGTTTATCGTAAATAAGCATACATAGCAATATGTGGGAGTCAATAAGAATGTGCAGGGTGAAGAAGTAGCAATGAAATTCCTGAGGAAAAAAAATTAATTTGCTTGGCGAGATATTAAAGAAGTTTTCAATATAGAATCTGTATGTATTATAAAGGTTTAACTTTCAACTTTAATTGGTCTCCAAGGCTAATATAAATTTCCAGTTTCTTTTTATAATTTGAATATTTAATAGTTATTTTTTTCCAAGTTCGTAGATTTTTTTTCTTTTTCGTAACTTTTTCTTTTTATAAAGAGCTCGTATTTTTGTCTGTGATAGTTACAATGTGATTTTCTCTTTTTGGCTTCTTTTCTTAGCTTGAGCTTCATTTTATCCTAAATAGTTTTTCAGACGTTAATTTATAACTCGCTTATGATTGAACAAAAGCTTGTTATTAGTTACTAACATATTTATTAGAAAACTAACTTCTTTCTTTAAGGTGTGATACCATCATACGTAACTAATATTGTACAATTTTGTTGAAAAGTTAAATTTTGTACCAAATTTACAAGTGGCAATGCCAAATTTTATTACAATTGGCCATTGTATACCATAGGCGTGGCCTAAGGTACAACCTAAAGACGTACCTTGGTGGAAACAAAAAGAGGTTATGTATTTTTAAGTTTTGCTTGACAAGATGACAAGTAGTACGAAAATATTAGAGGATTGAAAACCGGATTTGCTATTGTTTCGAAATTACGAAGGTTTATAGTTTTAGATTCGATTTTCCAGTTTTTTTTTATTTAAAAAAATTAGCAAAAGTGTGGGACCTCCCTCTATAGATTCTACATATCAAACACCACAGATTGGACGATTTGCACGTCAATTAGACGTGTGCTCTGTTTCTTGCTAATCGTTTAAACGCCCTTGAGACTGCTGGAGATCTAGTCTTGAGGAGAAGCTCAACTCACAAATTTTTTAATGGAGAAACATCTGGCTTGTTTCTTGATTGATGAGGTAAACATGAATCGCATCACGTCTAATCAGGTGTTGCCAAATCGCTCAAATGTGTATCTAAACGTTCTTACGCATTAGTAGCAGGTCATAATTCTCCAGTTTTGACTACACGGACTGTCTTTTTAAAAGTTGAAATCAACTTTGTATAGCCGGCAATTTGAAACAATGGAAAAAAATTGTCGTGAGACTTACTGGCGGTCACAGAAAAAAATTCCCAGAAGACCATCCAAAAATGGAATATTCGTTGAGAGTGGTATGTAAATAGAGGAGGAGAGTATTGTGAACGAGAAAAAATCTCGTTGAAAAATTCAATTATTGCTTCATTTTAATCACAATTATTTATTTATTTTAATAGTTTGATTTCTTTTTTGTACAGATTGCGTATAAAATAGATTTATAAAATAACTTGATTTTTGTTCAATAATTTTATCAATTATAAATAAAATCGCCTAGTATGATTTTTTGCTATGCAGACAACTCATTTCAACAAAAAATATTAACAGGAAAAAAACAGGATAATTTCATCGAAAATCTAATTATGCTCAAAATTTTTCATAAAAAATTCCTTGCTCTCAATATTAGAGTGTAACATGTACCAGAATTTCATGGCGATTTTTACCTAATACCGACAATAAAGCGTATTCGCGCAGAAGATCACATGACTCACCCACGAAACAGAACGTTTGATATGAAAACATAATATCCTTTTATTTATGTGCATCGTATGGAAACAAGTCATAAAGGATCTCAACAGTCAACCCAGACTACTTTATTTTGTGTGCTGGGAAATATCAGATGCCGATTCTCAATAACTAAATCTCCCCATCCACGGCCATGTCTACTCTTTCATACTCCGCCAAAGAACAATGATTTTCGCTGAAGTGTAGTTTTCCCCCGAAGCCGTCTTTTGCCTCAACAAATGACCACCTGGAATGGGAGATTTCGTAAATTGTAAAACAGTTACAACCGGCTTATAGCTGCGGGCTATACTCCACTCTCCCTTATTGAATGTTTTACAGTCCGCTGCTTCACCTCTCAAAACCGCTTTTCTAGAAATGTCTACTGCGCAAGTTCTGGCACTTAAGAAAGCTTCTGGGAAAGCTGAAATAACAGCCTTTGTGAACCTTCACAATGCATCACATCTCGGAACTGGGCAGCGAGTTGTGAAATTATTTCTACGGCTTGCAGTCTTCGGTGAATGCCAGCAGCGTTTCGTCCACGCAAGCAAGTGTGTTTTGTTTCACACGCGCCTGGGATGCATATTTTCGTTAAAATTAAGACTATATCTGTGTCTTCAATTTTAATTCTTATGGAGTGAATTTATTATAAGTCGTGAAATGAAATTTTCACGAATGCCTAGGTTTAAATCCATGTTTAGCTAATGGATTTCCAATCTAGAAAATAAGTTGATGGTTTAATGCATTCAATTGGGAATGACATTTGTATATAAATGTCATTCCCAACATGTAGCAATACACTTTAGCGTATAAGAAGCCATTGCATAATTAAATGCGCTCTTGCTTCCCTAGTGGATTTAGTAATGGTAAAGGATTGAGCCGCATCCACTACGATGAAAGGACGTACCTCCTGCGGGATGGGTTTTACCATGGCCGTTGAAGACTATCAGGTTTTACCATGGCCGTTGATGGCTATTAGGTTTTACCATGGCCGTTGATGGCTATTAGGTTTTACTATGGCCGTTAATTGCTATTAGGTTTTACCATAGCCGTTGATGGCTATTAGGTTTTACCATGGCCGTTGATGGCGATTAGTACCATGGCACAACCCATGGACTCCCTTCTCTGTTCCTATGTTGCTGCCGTAGCAGCCTTTATTCAATAGATTCTGGATGTGTCGGTAGGGCGGGGGTAGCTCTTTCCTGATTACATGAATCCCATTTTCTGCTTAATGTTAGCATGCGGCCTTATGCAAGATATTTGAAAGGCAACTTTTGATGAAGCATTTTTTTTATTTAAAGAAATAAATTATTTCAAAGTTATATTCTTGATTGTTATCTACACTGGCGGAAGAAACAGCTGTGCTAGATAAGCAAAATTTGGGAGCTGTGGTTTCATTTCTGAAAGGTGACGCCTATTCAACTTTCGTGACACACGAAGAAGAGTGGCACTAGTAGGGCCACTAGGAATATGAAATCATGTTTGTTTTAAATATGTGATGTAAAACTTTTTCGTGTGATGTGATGTAAAACTTATTTATCCTCCGGATTGTGCGTTTTGAACTAGATTTAAGTCAAGAATGCCTTTAAGGAAGTGAAATTAATATCAGCAGCTTACTGAGTTTGAACGAGGCCGTGTTAATAGGTCTACGAGAAGGTGGATTTTATTTTTTAGATAATGCAGAAAGAGTTGGCAAGGATGATTGTGGATAGCAGTGGTCACGGGAAGATACTGTCTCAAGAGAATCGTTGTCCGACCGCACAAGAGCTACTTCTAGGAATGGGAAAAACCTACCGGTTTAAACCGAAAACCGGTTTTTTGGTTTCGGTTATTTTTTTGCCCCGGTTTAAACAAGTTACTTTTTAAATCTAAAACCCGGGTCGGAAGATGGGCTCGATTTTTGGTTCGGCTAGACTAAAATTTACCAAGTTATAAAGCTTAGAATTTCATCATCTTAGGCCAATCACCGACAACCGCTTCCTCGAGGCGTCTGTTGGTTGGCGGATTACTGAAAGAGTGTTTATGAATCGATAAATATCGGTCAATGGATTAATTTCCTGCAAAACAATACTATAAAAAAATTTTATTTGCAAATGGCGTCTGTTTTTTGTAGCGAAAAAATATTTATCTTTAGTCGGAAGTTCTTAGTATCTACGTAGAATGATGTTGTTTCCGATGAGAGGTGTCGACTCACGGATAAACGCATTGCTGAAAGAGTCTTTATGAGCAGATTAGATGATAAATATTGGCCAATAAATTATTTTTTTGTGAAAATAAGGTTAATAAAATTTTTTGCCTGTAATACTTACTTATAGCAATAATTGCTCATTTATTATTATTACATATTGTATTAATTGCTTATTTATAATCATTACTTATTACATTAATTAATTATTGTATTAATACTTACTTATTGTATATTATAATTACTAATAAATTCTGTCCACAGACGTTGTTTTTTTTAAAAACCGAAAACCTTTTTTTTTCAAAAACCGGTTATTTTTAGTGGTTTTAACCGCCAGGTTAAACCGGAGGTGCACCTGGTTTAACCTAAAACCGGTTTTTTGCAATAACCGTCATCCCTAGCTACTATTCAAAGGGCAGACAACCGTATTCTTCGCATGGTTGTAGCGCTTCGTACTGCAGTTCCAATGGATCAGTGTTATAGCATGTGCCATACAGTGTGTAGAGGAAAACTCTGCTCATTCAATAGTTGTATACTCCTTCCCCGTAAGAAAACGGATAATATCTTTACACATTTGTTTCAACTACAGTTTTTTTAGTGGTTGCACTTTTTATTCGCGAAACTTTCAACTATTTTAGTTTGAGTATAAAATGAACAATTATGGTTCTCCAAAAAAATTAAATATGGTTGTCATTTATCGGAAGAAAATTATATTTCATAAAGAATGGTTTTCATCGGTTTAGGCCATGACATAAAAAATGTGGACAGAAATGATGGGAACTTTAGATCTCTAAATGTGTATGATTTGACTTAAAAAACGAAACTAGATGTGCAAGAAAACATATAAGTTTCACGCATCATCATAACTTGTTTTCTGCCATTATGTAAAGAAGATGAAAGAAGCATTTCTTTCAGCTAGGCGACACAATATATTTCATGGGAAATCGTAATTGAACGGAATATGTTTATACTTATTTAGATAGGAAATTTTTTTATGAACTATGAATGCACATTTCTAGTCCTACAGCTGAATATAACGAACAAAATAGCCATTTTTTACTTAATCAATATCTAAATTAATTATCTAACTGTATATTCACCTTCCATATCTGATCAGTTATACGGGCAGATTCGCATATTCAATAGTAAAATGTTTTTTTTTTAATCTGCTGGTCCTCAAATAGTGGTTCATACCACATTTAGATTAAGATATAAAGCTAACGGCATGGGGCTCAATTCATCTGTAAAGGGACCTATTTAGATATTTTTTAAAATTTCTGTTATAACAGTATTTATTTTTAAAGCTTATCCATTTATTGAAAATCATGAGGGAAATATAGGTGATTCATTATAAAATCGAGTTTTATGTCACTTCCGATCTCAAATACAAGCAGAGTTGTAAACGAATGAAACTTTTTTATGTTCTTAAAAGAAACTTGGGATTAATTTTTTCCTTCACCTTTTCAATGTACAAGATAAAGTTGCCAGTGTATTCAAAAGAGACTGGCCATCTTTCAAGTAAAAGTGCACCTAGCTTTAATTTAGCATTAACATTTTTTAAAAGTATTTTTGTGGAATTGAACATTAACAACATTTTTCATAAATATTTAAACATTACCAAATATTTAAAATATTTTAAAAATACACACATAATAAGAGAGTTGATCATGGACATGGCTTTACGGAGTAATGTATCTTATGAAGTCAATATTCTGAAATATTAAGGGAATAAAGTCGTTCTCTCCTAAATATCTCAATTTTCATAATAAATTACATTAGTAATTGATAACAATAAGGCACTTGACATCTTATGTGTGTTCGTGCCTTCCCAAACCGATTCAAATTGTTCATCAATGGGAACATCTCTCCTTCGAAATCTTTGAGTTAACATAGTGTATCGAATAACAGCAGAATCCAACTTGAATCGATGGCAGACAAGATTTTATCTCAGAATCCACTTATCGAAATGGGCAATATCTCTTTGTATTCATAGGAAATTCCTCTCCACATAATAGATGATTCATCTGTTCACAACCTTATCTGATAATTAAATCTTTCTAATTAATGTGAGTCTAGTGCCAAATTTTCTGCATATGTATTTTTATAGTCTGAATATGCATGTATGGATTTTTAATTAATCATGGATGCCATAATGATATGCACTTAGTTACACAATAGTTACATGCATTAGCAATTCCTGCTCTGGGTGTTTGGGATATTAGGTCAATGTATTAAGTTCAAATGTGTATATTTTGAGGCAATAATAAAACAATGTGAATGAATTTAATTTTATTAAATGTCTTAAAGAGAGTTTTTAGGGAAAATTCAACTTTAATTCTTGAGGAACAAAAATAATCTGATATTTTTATTAAATTTTAGTAATATATTCTGATGGCATATTTTTTGTAACTATTTTAGGAAATTAATCAGATTTCAAATAATTCTTTTTGATATTAGGTTTATATAAAATACTTCTTAATTCTTAAAATATTAAATGGCATCATAATGTATTTTTGCAACTATTTTTTAGTTAACTTCGTAAAAAAATTACTTTATAAATATCCACTGACTAGTTCTATAATAATTAAAATACGCATAATTTTATGAGATAAATTCTGTCAAGAAACTAAATAAATATAAAAAAATTCTTAAAGTGTTAGAAAAGTTCAAACAATAAGCAAAATCTCAATTCAGAACAGCAACGCGAAACCTTAATTTAAAATAGCTGTAAAAATTTACGACAATAATAGAAAATTTTAATGTTAAATACATGATAAGTTTATTGCATATATTCTTAGTAAAGATTCACTCGATTTTTTTAAGCTTTAATGTATTTTACATTGAAATTTCTTAAGACCCATCATTAATAATAACGTCAGTTTCATTAATAGAATTGAGTTTCATTAAAATTTTAGAATTTACATCAGAAACTCATAAAATGATATAAATAATGGGAGAAATTTCCAAATTCGGTACTCATTCTGAAAATAAATGCAAATTCAATATCATCTAATTTTATATTTTATGATTTTATAGTGATTAACTGCCAAATGCGA
>BGPR01006310.1:44539-80480 GCA_013235015.1 Araneus ventricosus | reverse complement strand
AAAAACTGTATCTGTAACAAATTTTGGTCGAAATTCGTTCAAGGAAGATGACATTTTTTCTAAGACATGTTCGATTTTCTTCGTTGAGATGCTACACAAAAGTAAAAAGCAAAAAAAAAAAAAAACCAATAATGTTTATAAATATATTTTTTCAACATGCACGTCACTCAAGTCCAAGACGTAATTTGTGTGCATGTTGTAGAGTCATTATTAAAAATATGTTTCAAAAAATATTCATGAATTAAGAGAAAAATTAACCCTCTAACTGCGGGTGTGGTTTATAAACCACATATATGATAAAGTACCCGAAGTTAAAGGGTTAAACACAATAGTTGCATTGGAAAACTCCAAAAAGAAACACACACACAACAGCAATGACAAACTGTCTATGAAAAAGGTAATTTTAAATACTTTAGAAAATTTATCGCCAATCGAGGAGAACGCTTGATTGCACATGACGCATCTTAGATTCTAAGTGTCATTGGTATGTGGAAGCATGCAAAAAGGGAGAAACCCCTGACTTTTGAAACTGCATACATTTCTTCTAAAACTCTAATCCACATATTCCGTAAATTAACTTTAAATAATATATTCTATACGATATAGCAAAATTGACTTATAAACTATAAACTAAAACAGCCTTCACATTTGTCTGTCGATCGATTCTTTTAATTAATTTTATCCGGCTATTCATCAAAACGATAATAAATTCATTAGATGTGGTGTAGATTGATTTATTGGCTGACAACAACTTTTGTTTTATTTTAAAAACAGGGTTTTAAATTTTCGCAAAAATTAAAAATAAATTTAGCATGTTTAAAATAACCTTCATAGGCCAACAATTCAGAAAATTTACACTTTATTCGGGGGCAATTTTTCTTTCACTTTTAATATTTTCTGTTCACTTAACACACATATTTTTAAGCATGTTATAACGAATCGTTTTTAAATTCTATGTATTTAGCAGTGTAAAATAAATAAGTAAAGATCCTCAAAGTTTAGATACCCCTTATCTTCAGATTATAACTGAAAACAAATTCTTAGTTAATGTATTTAGTTACCAACAATTTTTTCAAAGTTCAGCAAAACTGCAGTTGCTAACTTGTTGCAACTGCAGTTTTGCAGATTGCAGTTTACTGGAGATAAACCTAATTATTGTGAACCATGCTTATACATCACGAGGACGATAATTCAACCAGTATCACATTCAAATTCTCACGCTTCAACTATGAAAAGTTGCATGCGGTTTATGGTACACCATTTCATGGCGCATTTTTAGCAAAATCAAAACATCTGATATCTCAAAAGAAAAGATCCAGCCATAGCAGATACCAAATTTCAAAAGTATAAAAAGTTTGGCCTGATGGTTTATTCTCGGGTTCAAGACAGGAGAATAGTGGGTTCGAGACCTCACACCAACCAAAATCCGATATGTAAAATGGTCTGGTACACGTTAAGTCCGTCGGGATCAAATGTTCTCCAACTGAAATGGCGGGAAATTAAGAGGGTGGAGAGCCAGATCCGCTATTTTCGCATCATTTGATCACGGTTCAAATTAACGAGATTCGTATCAAAATAACCCTGAGGGAGCTTCGAAACGGCAAGTTAATGGAACTAAACCAAACCATGGTTGCCAGATCAAAATAACAAAATAAGTCCAAACCTTCTTAAAAATAAGGCCAAATTTGACAAATTGATTGAAAACGTCATTTGCTATTAGAAAAAAGGCTATCCTTCAAGAAAACGAATCCCATTTGATAGGCATATGTTTAATGCTCTATTATTAAACTAAAATTTAAGTGAAAGAAATTTAAAACACCCTTATTCAATTCAGGAACTATTTCGTTTGACAGCTCATTATATATCCTTTGAAATGTGTAATATCTAAAATTTATTAAAAAACAATAGAATAAGTAATTAAAAATTGTTCTAAAAGTCATTAACGAAAATAAAGCCAAAAAAGGGCCAAAAATGAAATTAAGGCCAAATGAAAATTCCTAAGGCCAAGGGCTTTGAAAAAAGGCCAATATGGCAACCCTGAACCAAATTTTATATTGTTTAGCAACGGATTCGGAAATTCTCCGCGCTTTTGCGCATGCGCCGGGCGGAGTTATTTTCATCAAAATAGGGGGAAAGTGAAGAATGGAAGGGTGATGTTTACATTTTATTGAACGTGATCTAACAAAGAACTCCGGAAATGCGCTCATATGACTCATTGCCTGACACCCCTTTACGGTGTAAAATCGTCCAAAAGTGGTACTCTCGGAATCCGTTGCTGAAAAGTACTACGTTTAGCTCAAAAGCAATTTATTATCCGTATATAAAATAAGACTAGCTTATTAAAATATAAACTTAATTAGAAGATTAAAATTCAATGTTATACAATTTTTATTTAACGAATTGAACCAAAATTTTAGTATGTGCATGAAACAAATAAGCGCATAAAAAGCGAAAAAAATTAGCTATGATAATAATTTTTTCAAGGCAAAAATTAAGATGCAAGGCAATTTCGATAAAATTGAAACTGGCAGATTTCAGGAATTCAACTCCAGAAGCTCTGATTATGGGAGGTAGGAGGGTAAGTCGGAGAAAAGCATGAAAAATCGGGCCACTCCAAACTGATATGGGATATCTCGTCACTTTACCTAACACTGAAAATAATGAATCCAGACAAAATGAAAATTTATTCTATTAAAAGGAATTATGTTACTAAATTACCATTATTTACTTAAATAAGATGACAATTTTCTATTTACAGTAGAAGTTGATAGAAGTTCTACAGAAAATATTTTTTTAAATTAAATCTTAGAAATAATATACATTTTTTTTTTCATTTTCTAATAAGAATTATTTATTTGTAAATAAAAAATATGCAATCCAGGACATTTTTTCAAAGAGGGACAACGAGACAAAAATTGCAACTGTTTTGGCGAATCCGGGACATTTGGGCAGTTCATGGCATAACTTAACTTCAAAAAAAAAAATCTCATTGCGATCGTAAATGCAATCATTGAGAAAAGAAATTGAGAAATCAAAAGCAAAAGCCAAATGCTTCTATTATTAATTTTGACACAAAATTAAAGAAAAACCATGCAAGTCTATACATTTATTTAGAAAAAATTAACAAATCATTGTTGGAAAAATTGTTAAAAGTGCAACAAAATAACAAAATTCATAATCAAGAAAAAGAAAGTAAGTAATTCAGTTCGTCGTTTCAATGTGGGGTTAATTATAGGCAAAAATTCCCACGTTTGTCTTGATAAAACGCACAGCAGTTTTACAGGCAATATATAGTAAACATATCCCCTAAATGACATTCCTATTACTTTTAAATAAGATTTCTAGTTTGTATAATAAAGAGTAATTTTATAGTAAAGAGCCATTTTATTTTCCGTGACGAATGCACATATCAAACGCAGTTACCTGGTAAATAAAACACAAAAATGCGCCATTATCAATTCGACCGTAACAATGCAAAGGAAAGACAAACGCAGGTAAGGGCCTAAGCTTCATTTCCCTGTGCAAAGGAAGATAGAGAGACAGCATTTCCCCAAATGCAGCCGTTACATTTTGATGAATTAAATATGGCAATGAAAGTCCACAGCAATGCTGAGTGAAAGAAGATAAATTATTTCCGGGGTTTCCTTCCTCGCTGCACGCGAATGCAAATGAGTTTTCTCTCCTCCCCAAAATTGCTCCTGCAGGGGTACTGCTCCATTTGTGCGATTATTGAGGACGGAAGCGAACAATGCCCCCCCCCCCTTGGTATTGCGGAATTAATCAAGAATTCGGGGTGACTTTACTGCTTCTTCTTTACATATTCGATTATTTCTTATTCATAGAAAAAAATAAGGAATAATTCCATACAAATAATTTTTATATTGAATCTATACTTATAAAAGGCAATGTTTGTGTGCGTGTGTTTGTCTGCGATGTCCAGACGAATCTATCGTATTTACAGCCATGAAATTTGGCACACAGGTAGTCGTAATGGTGACCGAATACACCTCGAAGCCGAAATTTTCAAATTTAATCTAGAAAATTTTTTATTTAATGTTTTGTGTTGTTTTGGTTGATTTTTCGCACTAATTTATCAATAGCATGATTTTGGATAATTGTACGAAAAAAATAGATACACCGTCGGAAAGAGCACGCGATTTCCGTTCCAATGAAGTTAATTTTTAATTTCTAACGTAGCTTACTGAATTTTGAGAAATTTTTAAAAAATAGTCAGTTTTGCCATCGGAATGTTATTTTTGTTTTTAAATTTGTTGCATCCGACTTTCTTATAACACTATTATTTTCAATTTTTTTTTTCAGCTTATAACTAGAACGGTTCTGTCGGATTTAAAACAAGAACGGTTAAAATATCTTTTCCCGTTTTTTTTTAATCAATTTTTTCCTGGGCAGATGAAAGTTATTTTTCTCGAGCTAATTTTCTCCCGCGACTATTTTCCGGAACGCAGCTGGCTATGTGATTGGTTGAAGGGGAGGTGACGTCATAATCTTGAATTGGGTGACTGATTATTATTTCCGGCAGTATCTTAACGTATTTTTTCATCTCGCATACTTTGGTTGCAGTATAATAATTTTCACGTTGCAATTTTTTAATATTGTTTATCGCCCATTTTGAATTGAGGGTGAATTTTAGTTCTTACCTGGTAAAAGGAAAATTCAGAACTGCAAGATTATTCTTTTTTTTTACCACCCTTCCTATCCTGCTGCTTTGCTAATCAAGTATTTGATTAATTTTGCCCTTCGTGTATGAATTTTTATTGATTCTTCTGTATATATCCAAGTGTTTCTTATTCAACAAAATATAAGCAATAATTCAATAAATTTTTTAAAATTTTGTATAGAACATAAATTGAAAAATATTTACCTAATTAGAAAAAAATTTTCCAGAAAGAAGAATGAATTATACTTTTTTCTTCATGGTGAAGGAATGTACGATCTGAAGTAAACTATTTTTTTCCAATTGTAAACAGACAATAATTGCCTTCATGTAAACGTATTTTATTTATTGTTCGTTACGGTTAATAACATTGAAAAGATGATATTCTTATATGAACTTAAAAAACTTTAAAACAGAGTACCCCCCATAATGTGTACATAATTTCAATAATTATACAAAACAATTAATAAAATACTTCAAAGTTTCATAACTGAAATTCAATAATATTTTAATTACTATGGGAAATAATGTATTTGTTAAATTATTTAATTACGAATTAATTGAAGATTTATCTTAAATAAATTCTGGTAAACACATGGTTAGGGTAAAGAGGGAGAATCAACCCCCCCCCACGCACATATGCACCGAATATCTCTCCTAATGCCCCCCATTTTCCCCCCTGGGGACGGGACACTAGAAACACGTTTATAGCAGGGCATTCACCACTCTTCCAATCTGGAATTTTTGGAACACGGGAGGGAAAAACCTTTCTTCAGGGTGAAAAACCGATGAAAATTAGCATAGCGAAATGGAAGGGTCGGAATTCAGAATAGTTTGAAGTCTGATTGGAATGGCCGGATAGCCTTTTGTGGACTTCGCTGCGAGGCTAGCGGGGAAAAACAATAGTTCTGTCTAGATTGGGACCTGTCGAGGCTAGAAATGAAACTCGAAATCCCCCGTGTGGGAGAAGAGGAGAATGGGTGGGAAAAATTCTGCGATTTTGAACCTTGTCTCAGAACAAACTTTGGAACATCCATGAAATGCTTTGCCTAATTTTTCGACTAAAATGGGTAAAAAAAACCGATCTTAGGACAAATGGCATAGCTTAGCCTTCTAGTGAATGCCCATCTTATAGCTCAAGAGTAGTTACAACCAGCGAGTTGACAGCAGCCATTCAAAAGAATGGGCCTAACTGATAATGGTAACAAAATTGATAATGACATCGATGAGCAGTGCCTGGACAAAAATAATCATCATTGCTGTCATTTCCGATACTTGAAAGATTCCAGGCCCATATTAACTTATTTGAGTAACTAAATTTTGATTCATGTTCTTTAATTCTTCAAACAGCAGTTATTCGAAGCGCGCATAGGGATGGGATAAACCTACCGGTTTTAACCGAAAACCGGTTTTTTTTTCGGTTATTTTTTTGTCCCGGTTATAATCGGTTATTTTTTTAAATGCGATAACCGTCTAAAAAAACCGGATCGGAAGATAGGCTCGATAGGAAGAAGTTCCATTAGACTAAAATTTACCAAGTTATGAAGCATGGAATTTCATCATCTAAGACCAATCAACGACAACGGCTTCCTCGAGGCGTCTGTTGGTTGGCGGATTACTGAAAGAGTCTTTATGAACAGATAAATCTTGGCCAATGGATTGATTTCCTGTAGAAACAATACTAATAAAAAAGTTTGTCTACAAACGCCGTTTTTTTATATAAAAAAACGAAAACCGGTTATGTGGAGCGGTTATAACTGCCAGGTTAAACCGGAGATGAAAAAAACCTGAATAACTGAAAACCGGTTATTTTCGCAATAACTCCATCCCTAAGCGCATATACATTTTTTGTGCATCCTGTATTATTCCAACTTAAATATCAGCATGCATCACTACAGTGTACGGATCTTCAGTTTTTGCCAATTATATATGTGTGTACCTCCACCAAGCACACACATGTAGGAAAAGCATGGAAATATTTTGAAAATTTTACTTAATTAGGAGATGATATTCTACGTTTATATTTGATATGTCACTCTACATCGATTCTACCGATCATACTATATCTGCTTCGATAACATTATGCAGAAAGAAATGCATTATAAATAAGGTAATAATTTGCAATAGTTAAACTAATTCTCTAGTGCTCGTTTTTTTAAATTAACCCTTTAACCGGTTCGCTTTAACGTCTTAAAAAATTGCTTTTAAAGTGTATAATTGGGTCTTCATTGCTTCTAATCAAGTCTTTAAAATCTTAAGAATATTTTATCCATCCAGTTAAAGATTCCACGTAAACTTGAATCATCTGCTTTTGAACCCAACTTAAGAAACGAAAAAATACGTTCAAAACGCTTAGAGGATTAAAAACTTTTTTTTAATGATTATAACAATATTCACATGGGTATCTACTATGATACGTATAATGCTATGCGTTATTATTTTGAATTAGTAAAGATCCCAGGATCCTGTAGAATTCTTGAAAAGTTTTAAGATTTTTCTAATAATATCTATTTTCAGTAATAACGGCTAAGGATGATTTAACTAAATTAAAGGCTTTGAATGATTTCAATTACAATTTTAAAAATTCACACGAGTCTCATTCGTCGAAAGATCCCAAGTAGTTAAGGAATTCTTAAAAACTTCACAAATTCAGTTCAAATTATTTATAAGCCTTCTAATATTACACAATAAGGCTGTTAAATGAGGTCTTAAAGCAGGGGTTTAGAAGTCGATTTTTGGATTAAATGTTGCTAATGTAACAAAACGAAAGAAAAAAAAAAATGTCAAATTGACACTTTACTTAGTTTGGTTTGATTAGCGGTCTCACTTTGAAGCAACATGAGGGATATTTTGGGATGGATCTCGTCATTTTGAACCATGGTCAGAAGATACGGACAAGACCTGAGCCGCTCCTTCTCCAAACTTCCACACCACATTAGAGGAAAGACGTTTGACCCCATCGGATTTAACGTACCCTAAGCCTAAGTAAACAGCGAACCTATGCTGGAATCGGGTCTTGAACCCTCCGGTCCAGCAACCGAGACTCTGCTATCAGACTACCAGGATCTCTGTCCAGTGGCGTAGAGAGGGTAAGTAGCTCCCGGTCATCATATGATTTTTTCGCCCCTCCCCCCCATTCATTATTAGTGGTTTAGCTTGCTAGCCTGAGCATGGCAGTTTTTCACCCCCTGATAGTATTTAGCTTTAAAAAAATTATATAAACCTACTGTTCAGCAACGGATTCCGAAACTACCACTTTTGGACGATTTTACACCGGAAAGGGGTGTCAGGCAATGAATCATATGAGCGCATTTCCGGAGTTCTTTGTTAGACCACGCTCAGTGAAATGTAAACATCACCCTTCCATTCTTCACTTTCCCCCTATTTTGATGAAAATAAATCCGCCCGGCGCGTGCGCAAAAGCGCGGAGGGTTTCCGAATCCGTTGCTAAACAATACTAACGTTTTGTCTGAATGGTCAGTGGTGTAGCGAAGGTAAATGGCGCCAAGAGAATATATATTTTTTAAAACCCCAGTCGTCATTAAGCCTTAAACAAGTCTAAAATGTGCCCGGAGAATAGTATTTTTGTATTCCCTCGACATATTTTGATTTAAAAAGTTACATAAACGCAGCGATGTTTTGACTCCACGGCGCCCGGGGCATCTATACCCCCCTAGCCCCTTCCGATCGCTACGCCACTGTCTCTGTCAAATAGATATAATACAATAAGAATTCAAGGTTATGGTGTCAAGGTTATGATTATTACAGGAATCTGCTTCTTCTTTCTCGTGTATGATGCACACAGAGAGAAAGTATTGCAATCGGCAATAAATAAATAAAATAAAAATAATTATATAACAAAATCTACCCCGAGATTTTTAAAAATCTCCATGTTTTAAATTTACCTGAATCAGACAGACACATTTTTGCACAGATCAACAGGTCATGTTTATCTGTCTGTGATCACGATAACACAAAAAAGGAACGAACTAGACGAATGATATTTGGTGTGTTGTCTTGACACTGAAAATGTATATCTGTATAAAATGTTGGGCCCAAGCGGTGATTGGCAAATGCAAATTCAAAATGCATAATCGGTTCTCTGGATTTTACGACGAAGCTAAACGCAAAACGCATCATATTTCGGAAGCGTACGAGAAGGTAGAGTGGAAAACACTCCCTATGGTTAAAATACAGATTCTACAGAAACAAGCATACTGACACTGTTCGTTACCCAAAATAATGCCTATGTATTCCTCAAATACTATATCATTACTTCTTTCCAAATATGTAATTTAATTTGCATACAATACAATTACCAGTGATGCGAGCTAAAAATGATGAGTGCCATGCTTATTTTTAAGCTAATGAATATTTTTACTAATAAGGATAAAACAAAGAAAGGACACTGTACGGCAAAAACTGCAGAAAGTAAGAAAATTTTTCACTTAACTTCCCGAAAAGAATAGAATGCGTGAAAACGAGAGAGTAATGACTGTTTTCGTTCGACCATGAAGAATCACAGAAAATCATTAGCGGAGTAGGCAGGAGAAGATAGCATTCGTCTTATTTCACACGCAAACTTACTCACTGATCTGAAAATACGGAATATTGTTTTAGAAAGAAGGGGAGAGATGTATTTTTCTTCTTTCTTTCTTTTTTCTCCTATTTTTATCATAAGAGCACCGAATAAAGAACTAGATTACTCAAAATTGATGCTACAATAATTTAGTACGATGCTTAACCAGTAACTTTAGAGATCTGCTATTTTTTTAAAAATAATTAATAAAAAAGAATAGCAGTCAGTCTTTTTGTTATAGTATAAAAAAAAAAAAAAAAAACAGATTCAACATTGTTTGGACACATTTATGCAGTAGGAAACCAACTCTGAAATTTGAAATGTGTCAGTGTTTGAGATACATTACAAAGAATTACTAATGCGTATTTTTCCACAATTAATTATTGCATTATAAGTAGTTTATGGTACTATTCGAATTTTGGAGTTAATTCAATTTTACATAGCTGATGACACACACTTAGCTTCAGTTTACTAAAGTGAACCTGAATAGTGGTTTTTCCCGCGCCCAATTAAAGATTTGCCAAAACTAAAATTAATTATCAGAGTCGAATTGCATATCCACAATATTTAAACTTTTCAAATCATGCATTTCAGAGCTATTATTGCACAGAAATATATTTGTGATTCTACAAATGTCATGTCACACAAAGCACGTTAATAAACAGTTAGTGTTATTTGTTTGCAGAATGCCTCGTTTCTGTTGGTACTGCATTGAGGAGTCTTGTACAATGATAAGGACAACATCTTATTAGCACAGAACTCTCCAGATTTCAAGATCATAACAAAATAACTATAGTTCAGTTTCCAAAATTTCAAAGTGACAATGCATGTGACGGACTTGAACGACGAGACTTCTGATATAGAAACAGTTTACAATCACATCAACATACCTTCACAAGTTTATTTAAATAGGATACATATTTATCTTCTTTTATGCATAACTAAAGAGATAAAATAGAGATATATGTGATTTTTAAACTGAAGGTGTGCATAACAAATACAAATACAAATACAGAAATCGAAATGCATTTCGAAATTTAATATTACAGAATTCTACGAGAATTTTGAAGCATTAAATTAATTAATCGTCCGTCAAATGTTAGGGTCACTTCGTGCAATAAACAGAAATAAACATAATTGAAGAGCTGAGTGGATGAACATGTTAAGTGACAAATTTGAAAAAATTGAGATAATTGGGCAAAAGAACACGTTGAAGTCTAATTTAAATATAGGAAGTTCATTAAATCTGCAAAGTAAAAAAATAAAGAAGTTTTCAGTGGATGAACATGTTAAGTGCAAAGGATTATTAATTTTCTCTATAATTAAAAAAGCTGTAACCATGTCAATAAACATAAAATATTTTGAATGCTTTCTCGTCACAAAAGTGCAGGAACAGCAAAAATTGAGTGAAAAAATAAAAAAATGTAACCTTTAAACTTTAAAGCTCGTTTTCTGAAATTCGCTTAATTGTCACCTAACATGTTCATCCACTCAGCTCTTCAGTTAAGGCTTTGAGAATAAGGCACAAAAGTTAAGTCAACTGGAGATATTAACCAGACTGGTAATGCTAGTTTCTTATCGCTTAAATAAGATGAGATACGCTTTCTAGAACAAATGAGTTCCACTGAAAGCAATTTTCATATCCGTTGTTTACATACATTCCACAGTAATCAGTACTTAACAAGAAATATAGATAATGAACTTACCCTCGAATTTCTCGTACAGGCTGAAGTCCAGCTTCTCCGGCACGAATTTCGGTCGGTTCACCTTAGAATCGATTGTTGCCTTATCGAGGGTCAGTGAGGCCACTTTTCGAAGCACGTTCCCATCCAGCGGGGGCACATCCCCATAAGAAGAATGCCTTCGGGCAGGGGATCCCTGTTGTTGTTGCTGCTGCTGCTCACTACCATTCCCGTACAGATTTGCTGGCCTCAGACACTCCTCCGAACCAGATATAGCCGATTTCCCATTCGGGACTGAAGTAGAGACTGGCGGTCCAACAAACTTGTGCGGGGGCAGAACCACCTTACGGTGCTGGGTCAGCGTAAACGGTAAAGTGGAGGAGTCTATAGACCCCCTCTGCTGCCTGTAGTGACCATTAAGATCATGGATATCCATGCTACTACTGGAGGAACTGGTACTCAGATCGCGACCACCACTGCTGTAGGAGGAGGATTCGGCTTCCCGGTACCTGGATTCGTAGATGGTAGGGAAACCCATAGTGGAAAAGCTGGATTCGGAATGAGTATCCGCAGCAGGTGTGCAAGGCAAGGACTGTGTAGGACGTTTCATGACAGTGGACATGACGTCTTGTTTGGCCTCATCGCAGAATACAGTTATGTCACTGAGGCTTCCGGGCGATGCGTCTTGCAGAGTCGCAGTACCATCGTCCAGCACCTGGGAATCCCCTTCCAGAATTGAGTCATCCTCTCCTCCACCCTCGTTGGGGGTTGGCAAGTGGCTGTGAGTGTCCACATACACAGAGCTGGACATGGAACTGCCAGGACTCGGCGTGGATTCGACGATGACATCGGACCTCGGTCTGGCAGCAGCTGCATTGGGATCCGGTTCAGACTGCAGTGGCTTTTTGCCTTTTTGTTTGGGTTCTCCTCCTTTCCCGAACCGGAATTTAGCACCCGTTTTGGCGCCATCGGCGGTGCCCGCCTTCCCCTTCTTGTCGCCTTGCTGGCTACTGAGGTTGCCCATGCTCACGTGCTCTTCTTCGGGCGATGGTAAATCCTCGTCTGACTTCCAGCCCTCATACTGAGGATGCAGGCGGAGTTCTCCATGAGACGCAAGTGGGCGATCGCTTCTGCTGCGACACCCGTACTGATTTCCTGCCGGATCGATTTTTGAGAGGCATGCCTGGCGGAGTCCACTATCGGAGTGGGGAGAAAACCTCACATCAGTAGCGTGGTGCTGTCGTTCTCCGTTGCCAAGGGAACGGGGTGTGCCGGGAGTGGCATTCATGTTCTGGAGGATCGTCGAGAATTCGTCGTCTTGGACAGGGGGCAGTTCGAAACGCCAGAACAGCCATCCGTTGAATCTTTGCGACGTTCCGTCGGGTCCGATGGTGGAACGAAGACTCTGGTCGCTCGTATTCATCGGGTAGGTAAAGGGAGCACGGGTCATTGCTCATCCATGTCGCCGGTGTTGCGTCCGAAAGATGGAAAAAGTCCCTTTTTTCTGAGTTTTCTCCTCTTCCTTCTTTTGATTAATTATTTCAAATTTAGAAACGATTTTAGGAAACAAGGTTATAGGGAATCTAGCGAAATATAGACGAAATTGTGAACAATATATTCTTTACAGAGTACTATCCAGTTCCACATGATTTAAAATCGGAATAAATTCTAATCGTGAATTTAGTCGTTACAATAATATTTATTAAATGTCATTTAAAATCCTATTTGCAATGAAATCCTATGGACACATTTTATTGTTTCGCTTGGTAAAAACTTGATTTTAATATGTTGATTTAAATTAATTATCATAATGAAACTTGTATAAGGAAATTTTTTTTATGAAAAGCCTCCTTTTAAAAACTCTTGCCTGAAAGTAAAAGAAAATGGGAAAAAAAGCGTTAGTATAACTTAAGAAATATTAACCAACGATGTTGAATTATAAAAAAAATATATAAATAAATAAATTTTTATAAATAAAATGTGAAAGGTGTTAAAAATACAGTTTTCTCAACAGTTGTACAATATTATTTAAATTACAAATGCATTCCTTAAAAAAAATGACTATCGAGATAATATCTCGATAGTCGATAGTAGTATTTTCTATTTAAAAAATTTAGCCCTACACTGCCCAATTTTTTATTCTTCAACTATTAATAAATAATCTATATAAAAGAGTATAAAGAATACAGGAAAAATAATTACAAGTATAAATTTTAAACTTAAATATTAATAAATGAATAAATTAGAAACAGTAATTGCTTAATTAACATTATTTATTAAAATTTCTTCCACTTGACAACTTGTCAAATCTTGTCTACTTGCCAAAAATGTACAAAGTAAGTTAATTAATTATTAAATTATTCAAAATAAATTTTTAAAAGGTAACGATATACGTGATTCAAATAATGCATAACAACACAGTATAGGATTAATAAACTAGATCATTAAAAGTAAAATTCTTTTCTAAATTACACACTTTTTGATTTAAATGTTTTAAGAAAAATTAGAGAAGGTGAAATATATTTATAATCGTTCATAATTAATACTTTATATCTAAAAGTTATATATTTCAGTCTTTTTTAAAATAATAAGAAATTATTATTTTTTTTTAATATTAGATGCAATACTGATTCTTTTTATCATAATTAACAAAAGAAAATTTCAAGAAAATCGAAATTAACAATAGTTGATGACTTCTGAACTAATCATAGAAAAATTATTTTTAATAACAACGATATAATTATAAATAAGATAACAACTGATAATTTTTTAAAATATATAAAAATTTAAAACGCATTTTTGCAACATAATAAATTAATTCCCTTTCTTTCTGTCACAGAAGATTTCAGATCTAAAAAAATATATTTACAAGATTATTATTGCAGATAAAATTAATTACTAGCAAATTAAAGACAAATTTTATTTTAAATAATTTTTAAAGTTAAAATATTTGAAAAATTTAATTAAAATAATATTAAAATTAAATATTATTTATAGAATTATACTTAAAATTACAAATCATTTTTATTTTAAATTTTTGAAAATACTTAAAATACAATTAAATATTTAAATTTCGTTTTCAAATACCTATCCAAGAAGATATCAGCTTATGAAGAGTAAATAGCTAACATTCTTGTATTTATTGCCAATACATGAAGTGTAGTGAAACATTTCAAAAACATGCGCATCATAAAAAATAACTTTCCAAAAGGAAATATAATAAAGAAGAAATGCTTCTCTCTGAAATACCTTTATAAAAATATCTGCCCTTAGCAACTGCGAAATACATCACCTGACTTTTTTTTTCAATACTAAGTAAGCGAAACAAGGTCACAGAGGAATTTTAAAAAAAAAAAAACCCTACTGCATAATCGATATTCTCATTCATAAAGTAAGTTTCTTACGTTGGTTCCTGACATCTTATGGATGTAATCAAAATATGTCAAATTGTATGAAAGAATCAGTATTATTTGAAAATATAAACTTCAGCCTATTATGTGAAAAGATTTACTTACTACATTTGCTTGTTATATCGCTGCTCACATATTAAAAAAAAGTTGTTAAGACAAGAAAATGTAGTAACTTATGATTGCAAATAAAATGTCCCATAATTTTCATTAAAAAAATGTTAAGACAAGAAAATGTAGTAATTTCTGATTGCACATAAAATGTCCCATAATTTTCATAGAATTTTTTTTAAAAATTCAGAGAGTTTTCCACCTCAACATAAAGAGGTGGCAGAGTTTCGATCCGAGATCGGAGGGTCGTGGATTCGAACCTCGATCCCACCGAAGCTCCACCGTATATGCGTGCTCAATGCAAAACTAAATTTGTTGGAAACAGGTGTGGTCATGGAAATTAGGAAAATAAGGTGTCGATTCAAGTGTTCCCCTCGTCATTTGAGAAGGTGCTCAAAATTACAATACTTATCCCAAAACAGCCCTTGTACAGCTTCAAACGAGATATCTAACAAATTAATCGATCATATATAATTATAACTATTTTGAAAACAAAATTATCGGCAAGTCAAAAAATTATCGGAAAGTCATAAAATTCCATAATTAGGAATGCAGAAAAAACCTGTTTTTTGTTAATATAATTTTATTTAACAGCAATCTCTTTGAGAAGGGTTAACTTCATCCTGCAATCAAGAACAAGGCTTTCGTAAATAAATTACTTAAAAATTTATTTATTTATTCATTTTTTTCGCAATGCAAATGAACTGCACAATATTAAAAATTAAACACATTATCTTCTAAAATGTGTCAGTTTTCTATAACAATATACGCATGCGGTTTTATAAATCAAAATACATTTATTGTACTATGACAGAAATATTTAATCAGTAATTAATACATATTAGAAAATACAGATAAAGTTCTAGATTTTCAATTTTAGATTAAGGTAGAAAAATACCTTATACAACTTCAAACCAATTATTTCATAAGTTGATGCATCTTATGAGATTTATAATAAGAAATTAATATCAACAGATATGCTTATACTTAAAATTTAATATATAGATAGTGTGGATAGAATACAAATGGTAAAAGTAAGAAAAAAAATATTTTCAATAATAGACCTTTGTAAGCAATTTTATGAGACTTGATTCCGCAAAAATAAGTCATTTTGTATTATTTTACAAATGAACATATTATTAATCAACATTCTTAATCATAAGCTCAATGTTTTACAGAATAATTGAACATTTTAAGCAGACGATCTTTTCAGCTGTTTTATATATCATGCTGACAAATACAAAACAAGAAATAATACACGAAAATTAATAAAGGTTAAAATAAAATCAAGGAATAAAAACATATCTTTCAAAGCAATTTGTAAGACATATTTTTTTTTTCAAAATTTTGTCTATATCTTTTTCAAACATGAAAGTACTTCCCGATGGATTTTGTTAATAAAATCGATCATTATAAAGAGAAGTACACGATAAAAATTTTTTGAATTCAAATATTTTCATATTTTTCAAAACCGAATGGAAATTATTCTTAACACGTTGCTGTAAACGACTGCTATAGTTGTCCCATTTTTCAAAGAAAAGTATGAACAAGAACTAAAGTGTGCGGCAACGTATTACAGAGAAAATTTTCTCAGAGGGCAAACTTAAGAAGCACAATAAAGAAATTTCTTTCATGGCATCTGATATTTTAACAATCGTTGCAGGAAAGATTTGGTTTTCACAAAGGACCAACACAATGAAAGTACAAAATTTTTGAAATTAGAGAAATTGCAAGTTTCTTAATCAGTTTAAAAATCTGTAGTATACTCAACTGATAATGCTTGGCAACTAAATGCATTCCGGAGAGAAAAGTGAATCATACCTTTCATTGATATACTTTTATTGTGGATATATCATCGTAGATAAACAGTAACAACTTGTAAAGAATGCTTTTAATGGTAATACTACACGGGTACGAAGTACGCAGCGTGTGATGTCAACTCTAAGAAAATTATGCAAAAAAGTTACTCACCAAACAAGAAAAGTTGTTCTAATTAATAAATAAATTATTTTACAGCAGAAAATATTTGTTACGAACAACTTCAATGCTTAGCCATTTTGCCTAGTGAAGAACTAAAGAATATAGCTAACTGTAAACTCTTCCATTTCTGAAACGAATATCTGCCATAAAAATATTTGAACAGTTGTCAGAATCCTTAAGTCTTTGGGCACAGAATGCCATTAAAGGGAGGAAACCACAGAACTTATCATCTATCCAATCAATCAAAACAGGATATCTTATGATATGATCTCTAGGTCTATTTCGACATAAAAATTATACCCAAAATTTGGCAAATAATTTACCTACCACCAATGCCATGTAATGTTACAATGTCATGTGAAGAATAAATTCAAAGGAAACATAGCATTCCTCTCACACTTAACACAAACTTCTTTAAACTGTCATCACTTACATTTTATGGATGCTAAAATGCAAGTGGTGATGGAAATGATGAAAAAATTGTGATACAAGAAATAGTAAAGTAAAAAAAATTTAATAAATAGAAGATATCGAGTTGTTTGTGTTGGTTATTGTTTTAAATAAATTGTCATTCGTTTAATACAATTAACAAATGTCTTGTGCAATTTTTCCCCCTTCTAAACTGCTGAAGTCTGAACCCAACACAATTTTCGCTAAGCATAGTTAATTTTGATATGCTTAAAACTTATGTATATAATGTTATGAATCTGTAATACCGTTTCCCTGCAATGTTAGTCTTATGTTTGGAAAGAGAGATTTACAGATTCTTAATGGACGCCAGGCCAATGCTCCATGAACTGGGTTATAAAATTTGGCCACTTTGAGAACAAAATGAAAATTTTAGAAAATACGAGAATTACGGCTTTATCTCTCTTAAGAAATGAGATATGGAGATCCTTCTAGAGAATCCCATGTGACGTCACACCCTGTCAGAAAGCTATAAATACTCCGGAGGTGCTCAAACGAGTGAATCTCTTTGGGGCTTTGTTTTCAGTGCGAGTTCTTCGTGTTTTCTGGAATATTATTATTCGTATTGCATTATCCTGCTTGTTGGACTTCTTTCACTGTGCACCCACCGGACAATTTTCGTAACAATAGTATTCTCCTTTCAAATAATGTAACAACACGAAAGTGTCTCACAAAATAAAAAGTCACAATGTATGACAGGAACTTGAGTTGTATCTTAACGAGTCGTTCCCCGCTGTATAGCTCCGCCTAAACTGACAGCTTGGCGGCAGTTTCAGCCTAAAGATCGGAGGGGCCAGGTTCGAGATCTATGCCTGTCATCATTGAATTTCAGAAAATCATATGACATTTGATTCCTTGAAAGAGGCGGATGCCTTGACAAGATTATTCAAAATAATTTAATTTATTACTCATATTACATCTTTAATTTATTTCTAAGTAATATATAATTAAATTAGGTCATTAAATTCAGTCCAATTTTACATGACAGATTAATCCAAGAAATTATTATTTTTTTATATTAGTTTCTTCATGACTTTGCTTAATAAATTGAATAACTATACAATTGTACATTGCAGTTTAAAGAAATGTCCAAAACAATTTGCGAAAATAATTAGCTTTATCAGAGTAGTCATATGTCTTGGCATATAGGCCAAATATTCCTGCTCCATTAAAACGACTTTCTAAAACATGAAGGAATATATGATTGATTGAAAAATAAAAGAATATAGAGATGTGATTAAAAATTCCAACGAAAACCAAATGGGAGGCAGAATTTAAACAGATGTTAAACTTTTTAATCAGATTTTTTTCTCTGTTTCAATATAAATGAGAGGAATACCTCAAAATTTACTCCACTTGCAGTAACGCGCTATCATAAAGCATGTTACTGAAATTATTCTTAAACTTTTTCATTGCAAAATGTAATTACTGAATGCATTTTATATGCCTTTACAATGAAGTGGTAAAAATATTAACCATTATATATCTACTAGAGGATTTGTACCCGTCTAAGACGGGCTTTTAGCTTTCCAACAATATCTCGGATATAATTGTCACAGATTTATTAACGAAAGTTGTAGTAGAAAATCCCATGCACATTGGTGGAGTGCTTAAGAAATAAAAAAAGCATAGAAAACAGAAATGAATGAATCAATTGACACTAACTTTCGTTTTGGAAAATATATAAATATTCAATTCCAAAATTAAGTACGAAAAAGAAAGAACCCTTTAGACGAAAACGAAAGTAAAGATGTCCGAGAAGTGGAAAAATAATTTAATTCTAGTTTAACTTCTATTTGATATTAACGTAGTTCCGCGTCGATTAATCAACATAAAATAAAGAAAGAAACTGCTAATATCAGCTAAAAAAAACCCTTGTCATAACTCCTATTTGATATTAAATCATCACAGAATAAAAAAAGTATCCCTTTGTTCTGCATGCTAATTTGTGGACAGAGCATCTGAATCTCTTTGGCGCGTAGCCAAATTCCTGAGCGTTACCGAAATTTGAGGATAATTCTAATATAGATATTTTTTCATTCACACTGAAATATCTCTTCTTATGCTCTAAATTATTCTAATGAATGTTTGCGCTTTTATAAAATTAGAGAATATTATCTTCTCTGTCCAGAATACGATCTTAAACATCCTCCTGAATTACAAAACGATAAGTTACAAAATTTTTTGTTTATCAAATACTCATTTCGGTTTTAAAAAATCAAATGCAGTATTTTTCAAACAAATATCCTACTCTCCATTTATTATTATTATTATAAGTTTTGAATCGAAACTATGAGCGAATGGAGTTGGTTTTATTTTCACTGTAATATTTAAAGCGTGTGCGATCATCTTACACATAACTGTTTTTGTGTACATAGAGTACACATATTGTCCGTTGGGAATATTGAATTTGTTTAATTTAAATTGAATTTTTTGTTTAAATTAAACGACATATTTTACGTCCAAAAACAAGTTGGCTCAATCAAATAAGCCAATAATCAGACTTAAAGAGTAACAAACTTAACCCGGGAGGGCGCGCGTTACGAAGAGTAACGCGAGGACGCGCAAGGTGTGCGACACCCCAATTCGTTATTTCGCTATTTAAGCAAAACTAGCAACATTTTTATGCTATATCTATTCCAAATGATTCAAGCAAAAAGTTCTAGTTATACAAGAACACATTTTTAGACGAAAAATTTAGTAAATAATACATTATATTATTCAGCGCATTCCGAACACAAAAGAAAAGTATATTTCTTACATACATGTTTTTAACATTTTTTTACAGTAAAGAATCATCAATATAATAACCTTCATACAATTTGGATAGAAAAATACTGCTTCTAATTTAGGTACACAGGAAATCACTTTTTTTCAGAAATCCAAATAAAGAATTCTGCGTGGCTTTATCTTTAGATCCAATAAATTAAGGGCGTAATGTGCTTTTATTTTTCCGGAATAGTTTCTACAATTTTAAGATTTTCCTTCAATAGTTTTTGTGGAAGCGGATAAGACATGTACCAGCTGATTACAGTTATATTACGTTCAGAATAATATAACTTTTGCATCAATCTCTGGACATTTTCATTTACACTATTATCTAGTTTAAAAGTTTTGTACACGCAGAAATCTAAATTTTAGAAATATAGAATATTCTTCAATCCAACTGTACCGTCACTAAAATTTAAATATCAAGACAACATTATTTTCCTGTCCCTAATCCGATCGTTGAATGAACAAACAAGCGGGAGTGGTCTCCCCTAAACTTTCTCGTATACTTCTCGAAAAAGGTACTGTTTCCCTCCCCCCCGCGTGGATAAAAAAAAATTCGAACCTATTGTAACCCAGGATTGTCCAGTGACTATCAGAAAATATTTAGGTAAAGAATCAAATTCAAAGAGATGCGTTCCGATTGAATGCGTACCGATTTCTACTCTTGCTGGCTCAAGGACAAAGTCACATACTCCTTCCACGTGCACAGATTGCTACCAGTACGCATGCGCATGGAGAATCGGATGAAAAAAAGCGCCAAGCAACAGTCAATAAATATCGTGAACAGAAGATTGCGTCCAGTACGCATGCGTGTGGAGATACCGGACTCGTTGGAGATGCGACTATACAGACCGACAGACAGTCAATCTTTTGACGGATTTGGCCCAAAATTTTATACGGACCTACATTCATGACGATAAAACTGTGTATAAAATTTTATCCATCTAGCTTTTCAAGTTTTTGAGTTATAGCGTTCACATGACCGCGGACATACAGACAGATAGACTTCCCGTTGACGGATTTTGTCCAAAATTTGATAGAAACCTACAAATTATGTTTAAAGAACACATACCAAATTTCATCCCCGTAGCTCTAATAGTATTCGAGTTATCGTGTTCACAGACAGACACACAGAGAGAGACACAGACAGACATAATTCCAAAATTGTGTTTTTCGGACTCGGGGAGGTCTAAAACGTGGAGATTCGTCAAAATCTCGAGTTCGAATTTTTTGACGATTACAATACTTTCTCTTTGTATACTTCGTATACGAGAAAGTAAAAAACCGAGGACGCGCAAGGGAGAGTTTCACGCCCCTTATGATGAATTCCGATAAAAAAAAAAAAGAAAAGAAAAGAATTTTTCTTGAAACACATTCTGTCTGTTGAATGTGACCTTAAAGTCAGATAGCATGGATTTGACTCATCTATACTTATAAAAGGAAATGTTTGCGTGCGTGTTTGCGCGCGATGTCCAGACGAATCTATGGCACTCACAGACATGAAATTTGGCACACAGGTAGTCGTAAAGATGACTCAATGCACCTCGAAGCCGTAATTTTAAAATTTAATCTAGAATTTTTTTTTATTTAATGTTTTGTGTTGTTTTGGGACGTTTACGGCTATAGTATCTTTTCTAATGATCGTTGAAAAACAATCAATGCACCATTGGATAGAACAAACAATTTTCGTTCTAATGAAGATTGTTTTCAAGCTTCAAACGTAATTTACTGAATTTTGAGAAATTTTTAAAAAAATAGTTTTACCATCGAAATTTAATTTTTGTTTTTAAATTCGTTGCATCCAACGTTCTAATAACCCTATTATTTTCAATATTTTTCAGCTTATAACTGGAACGGTTCTGTCGTATTTAAAAAAAGAACGATTAAAATATCTTTTCCCGTTTTTTTCAATTAATTTTTTCCTGGTCAGTTGGAAGATATTTTTATCTATAGAGCTCCCTCCCGCGACACTTTTCCGGAACGTTGTAGGCAATTTCATTGGCTGACGGTGCAGAGCACAGGTGACGTCATAACCTTCAACTGAATGGCTTCGATTATTATTTTCGGCAGTGTCTTAACGTGTTTATGTCTCGCATATTTTATTTCATTTATATTCACGTTGCAATTTTTTAATATTGTTTCGGATTAACGTACTCTGTATTTTCTACAATTGAAATGTCATTATCACGAACGAAAATAAGCGGAAAAATCAAAATAATGTGTATCTTTTGTTTTGTTTTCAGAACTTTTTCATGCAATTGAGGGCGTTTTTTTTTTTTTTTTTTTTTTTTTTTTTTTTTTTTTGTTTTGGGGGGGTGATTGTAGTATAAGTTTTTTTTTTTTTTTTTTCCCGTCAACGCGAGTTAATCGTTGAGCTTACTAGATATATAGTACATCTTATTCTAATCATATTAAATGTGTATTTATTTATCTCGTATCAGCTGGAAGTTCATTGTAGCTATACTTTTATTACCATCACCCTGTCATGACATCAAAGTATCCTTTCTTTTGAACTCGTATATCTCACTTGAAAGTTGAATTCTGTTTTTGTCGCTTTTCTCAAATGGAAAAGAATTTTTAAATTAACCAACGGAGCATCCTCTTTTCTGTATTGCTTCAAAATATTTCTCTAAGTTATCTGAAACTTAACTTAAAAACTTGCTTAAAATTGCTTGCTAATTATTGCTTCAAAAAGAAAGTTAGGCAGGCATAAAGCAAAGATAGAAAAAAAAAGACGCAAGGGTAAAAAGTGAAACAACTTATAAGCGACAATTATTAAATTTGAATTCGACAATTATTAAATTTGAATTCGACAATTATTAAATTTGTATTTAATATTTAAGTTTATTCTATAAAAAAAATCATTCTTTAGCAAAACTTCCATTTACTTATTTACGTTAAATATTGGTTTAAACATTAATTAATAAAACGATAATGATTAATTTAAGATATTTCTAAAAACCATTTTACACACTGGTCTCTTTCTGCTCATCAAAAAAAGATAATTAATTTTAAATATATATGCGCATTAATTACTTGTTAGAGAATAAAAGTTGTTATTAAAAGAATTAAAATACTACTTTCAATTCACAATTTCTTGAGTGATTTTTTTCCCTTATTTTATCTCATTTTCTGTAGTTCGTGAACCAAAATCATTTTTCTTTAGAAGAAAATGTCATTCAGACGATAACGTCGCTTTTATTGCTTTTTAAACTTTACACTCTTTTTGTGTTTAGTATTTTTTTTCCCCTCACATAGTTTTTATGCATGTCTGTCTATGTTAGGTCACATTTTAACACGCCAAAAGTAAAGAAGTAATTCGATTCAAGTTTGTCACGGTATAGATGTTAACGATAAAAAAGCAAAATCGTGAGTTTAAAAAAATAATAATTTTTCCCCTTTTGTATTTGATTAGAAAATAAAAGGAATATAAATGAATGATGAAACTCTTAATTAAACACGTACAAAATTAATTAACATTTTTGGAGTAAAAATATTCATTTGGCTTCTATTTAAGCAAAGTAAACTTCTAATATAAAGTTCCTTTTAGGCCTGTAAAAAATTGTAAAAACTTTCGCTCAAGGTAAATTAAAAGAAAGTGTTTTCTTACCTTAAAAGAACATGGATATCTTTCAAAATCCATAAATGTGAAAAAAATATATATATATATGTTTTCTTTAAAAAAAGTTAACTTTTCTCTTTTAATTAGAAAGTAAAATTCATTACGGTGGAATTATAATAAAAGTATCATATTTTACAGAGTAATCTGTCATTTGATATCTTTTTTCCGTAGATTTTTTTAGTACTGAAATCTAAATGCGTAGATTTTTCCCCCCGTTCTTATAAAAAAATTCACCATAATAATAACTAGTGGTGCATTTATTAAAGGTGTATGAAAAATTTGTTTGCAGCGTATATGAATCGGTTAAAACATGTACGTTGCAACCAAATGTACGTTGGGAAAAGAATTTAAAAAAAAGTCTCCAAAAAGGGAAATATTTTTCATAAGTGAAATATTGTATCATTTTGCACATATGTAAAAAAAAGAAAAAATTATTTTTTTTTCATTAAAGAAAAATATTTGAACGATTTATCTTTGAAAAAGGTGTCTCTTTACGTATTGATTTGCAATTAATTCATTCAAATTTATAATGATTGTTACGCTATTTGTAATAGTTGAACAACTTAAAAGATAGTATTTTTATTGAATTATTTATTCGACCCCTGTAATTAAAATCGGTGCTCTTACTTCGACATTCTCTTTTAGTCTCGCATACGGATGTCACTAGTATGCGTGATCAAAATTGAATGCGCTTATGAGTTACGCAATAAAATTCAAATCGCATCCATAAAATGTCCTAAATAGATCTAAAATAATAATCTATATAAATAAAATTTAAACGAAAATGTATTTATCCGTTATAGAAATCCAAAATACTGAATAAATTTTCTTCCAATTTTGCTCACTAATACTACGAAGCATAATGAAGGTTTTAGTGATGTTTTCATGACAATTAATTAAATAGTTTATTTTTTTAGAAATTAAAAACTATATTTCCACTGCTTATGCGCACTTCAAGCTCTTCTACTGACGAACCTAGAAGACAAAACAATACGAATATCTTGTAGAGAAAATTAGCTTTCAGCGGTTTAAAAAATCGTTTGGTTTAATAGGTATTCTCCTTTTAATTAAAAACACGTTTTAGAATTATAATATTTTATATAAAAGTATTTTTTTATATAAAAAAAAAACTAGCAGTACCCGCACGGCGTTGCCCGGGAATCGGGACTTCAACAAATTTAAAAAAAAAAAAAACGCCCACAATGGCACGAAAAAGTTCTGAAAACAAAATAAAAACAGAAGATGGAACATTATTGATTTTCCCGCTTATTTTGCTTCGCGATTATGACATTTGAGCTGTAGGAAAACAGTACAGAGTACGTTAATCCGAAACTATATTAAAAAATTGCAACGTGAAAATCATTAGTAAACAGCAAGAAGCAACTTAAACAACATGTGTTTTTTAATAAACTTTACAAACAAATCAAAAGTATAAAAAATATAAATCAGAACGCGATCCCCCCCTCCCTAGATTAAAAAATTGTCTATCATGAGCTTGAAGTGTAAGGCGAAATTGATCAGAACATAACAGACAGACGCGCACAAAGAAAAAAAAAACCAAAAGGAGAAAAAAACCATTTGCCTAAACCTGCTTAAACGGTTTAATAATTCATTCAAACTAAAGCAATAAAAGTAATTCATCATATTCCCGTAACCCTCATTCATGGCAGGATGCCAAATAAAGCCATAGCTCTAATTTTTTCCGCCAGATGGCGCACACTTGGATTGAACGGGATTTCCGTATTCCGATTCCTTCTGAAAAATTTCTCTGACCCCATCAACTAAAAAATTAATTAAAAATCGACTTAAATTGGTATTTTAACCGTTCTTGTTTTAAATGAAGGAGAACCGTTTTATTTATTAGCTCGAAACTTTTCAAAAATATAAGGAAATTAGAACGTGAGATGGAGTCATTTGATTTTGAAATCTTAAAATTTCATTCGAAAACTGACTATTATTTAAAAATTTCTCAAAATTCAGGAAATTACGTTAGACTTTCAAAACAAACGTCATTAAAACGATAATTGTTTGCTCTATTTGATGGTGCATCGATTGTTTTTTCCCGATCATTATTTCTCGTGGATCGGCCAAAAATGTGCGAAAAAGCACCCAAACCAACACAAAACATTAAATAAAAAATTTTCTAGATTAAATTTTAAAATTCAGGATTCGAGGTGCATTGAGTCACCGTTAAGACTACCTGTGTGCCAAATTTCAAGTTTGTAAGTGCGATAGATTCGTCTGGACATCGCACGCAGGCACACAAGCGCACACACACACACAAACATTGCCTTTTATAAGTATAGATACTAGACGTGAAAGTATTTTTACCATGAGCAACACCTGGAATATCAACTAGAACAAAATAAATTAAATTTTTAACCACAATCTTACATGAAAATGTAAAGTATATTCAATATTTTCACTGGATAGAGCGGGAATGTATATGTGAATAAAAATAAGCACAACTAAAAATGCATTTAATATTTTTTATGTTAATAATCAAAAATTCATTCCTCTTCCTTCACCTTCATTAACTCAACGTGGACGTAAAAAAAGAAAAATCTTTACAGATGTGATCGCTTTTCTTTCTTTTTGATTTTTTAAAGATACATATTCAATAAAAAAAATCTTTTCTCGACGACGGCTTTGGTTCAAAATTTTAAACTGATACATAATTTTAATGTAAATTTCGGATTCCAAATTTCCACTATCTAGTTTACTCCGTTTTTTATTTATAGTGCACAGACAGATTTGGATAGAAGGTATAAAAAGTGAATTCTTCAAAATTTCGAGATCGAATTTTTAGTGATTACAATAATTTCTCTGTGTAACTTCAAGTACGAGAAAGTTAAAAGAAAAACTATTCTGAACAGAAAAGAAATTTGCAAATTTTGAAAGAAAATAAGAATGCAGCAATACAGTAGAACCCCGGGAATCCAAACTAATTGGGGCTGACCTCTGTTCGGATTCCAGAAAATTCTGATTATCCATAAAACTCAGCAAAATACTCTTGATATACCAAATTCAATAGCGTATTATTTTGGGTACTCAGTGAAAAAACTAGCTGCGATTCGCATCGTCAAGCAGGTTTAGTTCCTTATATCAAAAAGAAGAAAACTGATTTTGTTCCTGCTAATTAAGGTACTCCATTCATTCTTAAATACCAGTTCAAATGTTCCCTTTAAGTTAGGTATAAATAATAGCTTTATATCATTTTTTAATAAAGATTTTTCAGAAAATTAAAAAAAGATGTTCAGATTATCCGAAATTTCGGATTCCTGGGCTTCGAATTACCGAGGTTCAACTGTTATTTAAATATCAGTCATCGTTCAGTTCGTTGTGATACGAATACACTGGGCGGTTAACACTTCAGTGGTTAGACGCAACTGTTCAGTGGTTAGACGCAAATAATGTTATTTTTATTATGTAGTTGTTAAGTCACACTATTTCACTCAAAACAAATTTGTAAAACATTTCATCGCAATATCTTCATTAATATCAAAGATAATATTGAAAAGCCGAATTCGGCTTGTAGTGGGACACCCTCTATAACATCCAATTATGCATTTTTTGAATGCTATGTATGAATCGTTTCCATATTGTCAGACTGCGTTTTTATGAGAATCACAATCGTTATCGGGTTTCGATCCCGAGATTTAACTATACTAAATAACTATTTTATACGCAGGGTAAGAGCACGTTAAGTTCTTTGGAGTCAAATGCCTTCCCGCTGGTGTATTATGGAAGTTTGTTGAAAGGATGCTGGCTCAAATGTTGTGCTCGTCATCTGAATACGGTTCAAAATTGCGAGGAGGTCTGTCATAAAGAGCCCTCGTGTAGCTTTTAAACAGGACACAAATCTAACTGAAGCAAACTAAAATTCAGTGGAACAAATATACGGTAAAAAAGAAAACAAGCAAAAGATATAACATTTACTTTAACTAAGCTAAAACGCAGATACAGATTTGAACTTTTTTTTTTTGTCCCTACTCAGTTAACTAAATTTCAAGCTGCCTTTGATTTCACTATTTTTATTCGAAATATAAACCATTTTTATTATTCTTGATGTTGTCCAAATTGACAGCAAAATACATACAAACTTATCTTTATACAATCTTACCTTTCACCGCCCAAATTGACATCATACTTAGGTCCATTTTCTAAATGTCCAATGAAATTTTTCAGAACATGCCACCATTTACACAATTAATGCCTCAACTGTATCGCAAATTTCACCAAATTTATTCCTTTTAATTCGAATCGGCGACCTTCTTCATATTTAAATCTTCACTCACCACACAGCGTTGTTTCGTCCAATGTCAAAAATGATATGCTTTAACTAATCTAAATCACCGTCAGTGTCCTTCACATAACCTGATCGACGTTACATAAAATAATAAATAAAATTAATGTATTCGCATGAATTATAAGAATTAGATTGCGATGATCGTCCGGCACGAAACAAGAGGGGGAAATGAGACAGTCAGAGATGCTTTTTCAATTTTGTGCAAAGAATTCTTTAACGACGGAGAAAATAATGTCAATATTGGCTGATTAAACGATTGCGGTGATCCTTTTGAAGATACCAGCAATCGGTAACTTTCAAAACAGAAAAAAGGCAATCAAATAAAAGATTATTATGTAAAAATGATATACCGATAGTAACTAAAGAGTGCACAAGCTTCCAGAAAACAATGTAAAATTGTAGCGGTTCGGGACCCTTTAGTTATAGGAACAAAACTTTTCATGTCAATTTTAATTATGCCAACCATACCAATAATATTTATTGTATTTTACTGAAAATGGCTGTAAGTACTGAATGAGCCAGGACAATCACAAATTTTGACTCTTTGTCCCGAACTGAAAGATGTCCTGATTTTTTAAAAAAAAACACCTGTATTAGCCTGTTTCTTACTTACAGGTAAATAGTTCATATTCTTTTCTTAATTAACTAGATTTAATCTTTGTAAATTAGCTCCTGAAGAATTCTTCTTTCCCACTTAAATTATTAAGCGCAGAGCGGAAGATGGCAATTTAATATCATTAGAATATTATAAATTTTTGTTTCGGGTACGCGCATGCTAATTTTAGAGCTCCGGCAAATTCGGGACGTTTCATAACTTCATCATTCATTTCAAAGATAGGATGAACCTATAAAAATTTAGCAATATTCAAAAGAATTACGTTAACTATTGGGAAGAATTCTTGAAAGGATATTTTTTTAAATTAAATAAAATTAACTTTTGTTGAAAAATTTTTAATATTAATTAATTAACAGTAAAGATTGTTAAAAAATTTTAGAAATCGTATCGTTTGAATTTTCAATTTAGAAAGTTTTTTTATTTCCCTTGTATGCGAGAATTTTTATTGACTTTTTTTTAAAAAAAATTACCATTTTTTCGAACAAAAAAAATCAGTTTCGTTGAAGATCTTCTTAAATTTGCATAACAGTAGCAAGAATTTAACAAACAAATAAAATAACAATAAAAGAGGCGATACTTTTTGAAACCAAGAATTTACAATCATAACTCAATTTTTAGAAATCATATCATTTGAATTTTCAATTTAGAAAGTGTTCTTATTTCACTTTTATGCGAGAATTATTGACTTTTTTTTTTAATTTCTATTTTTTCGAACAAAAAAAATCAGTATCGTTGAAGTTCTGAAAGTTGCATAATAGTAGCAATAATTTAAAAAATAATAATAAAACAACAATAAAAAAGCAATATTTTTTGAACCCAGGAATTTGCAATTATAAGTCAACTTTTTAAAAAGACTGCGTAATTGGGGAAAAAAGTTTTAAAATGTTTATAGAAAAGAAACCTTAAAATTTAATGAGCATGCGTAAAACAGATTAATGTTTTTAGTCTCAGCAAACCTACTAATTGAGTTTTCAAAAAATAAAACCACACTTATATGATTATGCAGTACACTGTGGGAAGAAATGTGAAAAATTCCTTTCGAAATTTGGCTCAGCGTGAAAATTAGCAAGCCCATCATAAATTGCTAATAAAAATATTATTAAAACAAATTTCGTTTTCATGGTCAATTTCTGAACGCTGAAAAGTTGTTTCCGCCGTGTTCTATCTTATCACATTAACACATGTCATTAAAGACTTCCTGCATTTGAGTGATACAGATGCAAGAATGTTGCACAAGTACAATTCATCGTGTATAATCCATCGCAGTATTCACTTCTATTATAATGGAAAAAATGGCGGCTGTAGTTTAAAAAAGTCATTAAACGTGGTCAAACGAATAATGTAAACGTGCATTTATACACTCATTGTAATATTTCGTAATTTTTTAAAAAAAATAGGCAAATGGTTAAACTTTTAAATGAGCATACTAAAATGTAGAATAATTTTCACAATTTGAATATCACACACATTTTATTGATATTTTGAAACCATATCTAAAATTAATTTTTTAACGAAGCAGACATTTCATTGTTTTCAAAAACAGAAATATACAATAATATATTTCAACTTCTACATTTTCTTTTCCGAGAGCTTTGAGTGGCGCAGCTTAGCCAAACCTGGTTCTTGCGCCAAAAAAACCACAACCAACCAACCAAGAGATAACCAACCAAAAAGTGTGTCTGAATTTTGATCAAAGAAGCAATAACCCATCATCAAACAGTCATGTAACAAAGAGGGAATGGGAGAGGAAGGAATAGAAACAGAAGTGAAAATCTCATTATTTTTTACTATTCTTGATCTTCAGAGTTAATAGCATCACAATGAATTAATTTGTTAGATTTAGTAGAATGTCAAATACATATCATTCGATTGGGAAAAGTCCTATTAATTAAATAAAACAATAAAAAATATTATATGAATTATCGTATTTGATATTTTTAAAACAATACAAGGCGTACATTAATGAAAATACTGCCACTAACATCGTCGCTCAATATGATGACCATGACTTTAAACGTAGAATGTGATGCGCTTTTTTTTTCTTAAAAAAAAAGGAGCAGAGAAATTTCCTCTAATCATCGCAATAATTTTCAGATGAGAACGTGTAGAAGAAAAAAAGGCGAAAACTATCTGGAAACAACAATGCACAATTACCTGTTCTTCGTCTGCGATTCTGTTGACAATAGGAATATTCTTTCTTAGTTTAATTATTTATCTATTATTTAATCAAAATCAAATCATTCACAGCTTTCAAAGATATTAAACATTCCAGCAAAAGTTCTCGACCATGAGAATTTAACTTCGATATTTCAAAACATAGAACAAAACAAGAACCTCTTAACAGCAGACTTACTTCTGCGATATTGAGTGAGATGAAAACCATCTACAAAAAGTTGTTAACTATGCTATACACGTAGTTCAATTACCGTCTGCAATAAAAAAAAACATAACTGAAGCGATCACAAACGATAATGAAGTAGAAAAGAAAAATAACTACTTCTATTCTGTCAATTAAAGACGAACACAACGAAAGACAAACGCCTTCTATGATTGATTATTTCTAATTAGCTGCATTCATACTGAATTTATTTCGTTTCAAAGCAGTCGCTCCCAGGTGTTAAAAACTAACAACCGTAACTGATTTTCACGAGATACGATCCATTAATTAAGAATCGAACGTAATTTGTAAAAAGAAATACCATTTTGTTGATCTCTCTCCAAAGTATTCAAAACCAGACGTTTCAAACATCAGCTTGATAAACAGAAAAAAATAAAGAAAGAGGAGTTGCTACATTATTTGAAAAAAAAATTATAACTTCTTTAATTGATACATTAATTTAAAGAAAGATCGAAAGAAAAAATATTATTTTTTTAGGGGTTCTTATTTCCCATCAATCAAATTTAACAAAACGTAAATTTATCTTTTCTCAATTTAGACAGAAGTTCATATAAATTTTAATGCTCTCAAAAAGAAATTAGTTACAGAACTGCATTTGGTGAAACAGAATATGCGTTATGGAGTTTTCTGTTTTGTTTATTTAACATTAAAATGCCGTAACTGAGTTTTCTGTTTTGTTTATTAACATTAAATGCCGTAACTACGCAACTCCGGTGTAATGCTAAATAAATAGAATCTTCAAAGCGGAAGTACAAAAGTAATGTAAATAAAGTCAAGGTTTTTTAATGTAAATAAACAAAAAAGAAAACTCGTCCATAGATGTATTACAATATTGAGACCAAAACGGAAAGGAATATGCCGACATAATGGACAGTTCGGACTAGAAAAAAAATCAGTGAATGAACACTTTCAATGATTAGTTACTAATTAGTTATTGTACAGAATTTGTTTATTTCACTGAAATTTTTTATGTTCAGCCAACGAAACCTCATAGAACAAACACACTGTATATAAAATGTGTAGAACCAGTATCTTACTCCTATCAGTAGAGAGATCAGAAGACGAAAGTGGGATGCCAAATGAGTGCCAGTAGCAGCAGCGAACTCGCCAGGCGAACAAATGAGAACATAAATAGAAAACGAGAAGGGTGAAATTTTCCTCACAATTTTATGCATAACAGTGAAAATTTAAGTGGAATTTTGAAGTTTATTGAGTGAAAATTTAAGTTAAATCAATGATTAAATCAACAATGGATATGTTTCGATGAAAACAAAAGTGGTTATGATATGCAGATGTTTAACGTTTCCCTGTTACATTCATTTTACTTTAATTACGTTTGCAATACTATAAATAAGACGTAAAACATAAATAAATATTTAATGATCCTACAAAATCATATTCTAAGGCGATTTTTGACGTAGACCTACGTCCCTCCATAGTGGTCTAATGGTGTGTCGGGAAAGAAAAAAATCATGACGCTTTTCGTGCAAAAGTTAAACGCTTATAGCTCCGCAACCAAATAACATAGAGAGTCGGTTTTAGTTTTATTTAACAGAGAAAGGTGGACATTGAAAATTGCAAAAAGAATTTTAGAACTTGGAATTACCGTTTTGTCACAGTCAAGCTGCAAAGTTGATGAAAATCACGAAACATTTTGATGACGTCACAGCGACCGATGCGCGCGCATGCAGACTAAGGCCATTCATTCATTGATCGCACGAAATATTACCCAAGAATTGTTGAATTACGTCGAATTTCGTGCTAAAGTTAAACGCTTATAGCTCCGCAATCAGATAACATAGAGAGTTGGTTTTAGTTTCATTTAACACAGAAAAGTGGACATTGAAGATTGCAAAAATAATTTTAGAATTTGGAATTGCCGTTTAGTCACAGTCGAGTTCCAAAGTTGGTGAAAAGCACGAAGAATTTACAAAGATAGAGTCTAATAGTCACACTAGACTAATAGACACTATATAGAGTTAATAGTCACATAGAGCTACTTTAGTCACAGTTGAGTAAGGTTAGAAAGTCTACGCCCCTCAATCCCAGTGGCCGTTTCGCAGAGACAGCCTCCCGTCGATTTTATTACTTTTTTTCCCTTCCTTGCTAGAGAATTGCTGTGCAGGAAATGAAAGTTTGTCTTTCAATCTGTGACGTAACGTCCCTCTCGCCTGCAAAATGTGCAATGGATTTTAAATTTACATCGGCTCGGGACATTTGACAAATATCACGCGAGTATTGACTCCACTGCAACATCTATTTAAGCATTATTTTGAACGTCAAATTTACAAACGTCATATAGTATGCTGTAATATGTTTAAAGTGTTTATTTTTATATCAAATGTTCCACACTTATATTTTGATTTGGTAAAGCCAAAGTTTTAAAGGATATATAAGTGTCTAAACATTTGTTTGTTATTTGAGTCTATGTAGAAGCTTTATAATCAGGGATGAGATTGGCAAAAAAGCAAAAAGACTGAAATCATATGCGAGCAAAAAATTTGTACCATAATTTATACGTGAGAGATGTTTTAAGAAATAAAACATCAGAACATGCAACATGGTGAAAATATTCCACTATAATAATTAATTATTTATAATTCAGTATGTATAAATAAGAATATTAAATTATTATTAAATCATTTACAATAAAAGTTAACAAACAAGTTTAAGACATCATCGGGGTCATCAGAAAATACAAAATTAGACATTAAAACATATTTACCACCTGAACATCACTAAGATGCAACATTCACCCAACAGAAGTCTGAGAAGAATTGTATTTAATAGCCTTTTGATAAAAGTTAGCTCAAAAAGTAAATAAAAATAAGGACAAATAATTTGTTTTGCTTGGTGCAATTGTGTAAAGTGCTCTTTACACACTTAGCGCTTTTGTGTAAAGTAAACTCTTTATAAATTATAATAATGCATCATATACTGAACTCTGTTTTATTTCTTTTATTTTTATACCTTTTTGCAAAAGTAACAGCACAATGATTTTGCACCTTATAAAGTGAGAGGGATCGAGAAATTGTACAGTTACAATGATAGATTCATTTAGCATTATTGTTATTTGAAACCCTTTGAAACATTTCCTTAATTGTTAAAGAAGTGGTTTTCTTTTGTTTTGTTATTTGTGTGGCTTTTGTTGGTAACAGATCTCCATTAACACACTTCGCCCCTTGTTTTGGAGGGCTCCTATCTTTGACAGATTTTCCTTCAATAAAGGATGTATTTGCATCCTCTGCAAGTTTATTTTCAGTAGAGGCAAAAGTTTTTGCACAGTCTTCATTATATATATATAGTATCTCTTTGTTTATTACCGGCATAGTTGTCGGGATTACATTATCTCTAGAATGTCTAGGTAAATCATCGGTTTTATTTTTTATTTTGAGAAGATTCTTTTTATGTCTTATTCTCTTCTTTTTTGGTGCATTTGCACAGAGCTTTTTAGCTACCTCTTTTGACAGGAGTTTTTCCCTTTTTTGATGTAGTTTATTTGTTTTTGTTTCATTTTTTTTATTATTATTATTTCTTCATCTTGGTACGCCCTCAAGATGACCTTAAGTTTTTAACTAATTTTTTTTGACATGTTCATGCAAAAAAAAAAAAAAAAAATCCTTTTTTTTTTTTTTGCAAAATATGCCACAGAGGTTTTGTTTTCTGCAAAAAGGTGGTAATTAATACTTTGAATGGCACAGATTATGTTGGAATGTTCATCCTTGTAGAGCTTGCTGATATAATGTTGATTCTTCAGTAGAAGATGAAATAGCTAGTTTCCTAGCCGGTGGAGTTAAGCAGAGTGGTCGAGCATATTTTTCCTGAATATTCTTTCAAAAACGGAAGATAGAAAGGTTTCTTTTCTTTCTGTAAAAGCGGAATTTTCGGAAGAAAGGGAAAAGTTTTGCGGCGAGGGAGAAAAAAAAAAAACAGAAATCCGAGAAAGAAAAATTAAAATCAGAAATCCGAAAAAGAAAAATTAAAAAAAACGGAATTTTGAGAGAAAAAAAAAGCGAAATTTCTCCAAAATAACAAAAAAGCGGAAATTCGCGAAAAAGCGGAAGAATCTCATCCCTGTATAATTAATGTGTAGCGTTTTAGTACAGGGTGTCCGAAAATTGTGGGACACGTTTAAAAAATTAATAAAAAAAACCCCTCTAATAATGTTACAAATACGTTTTTTTTTCAAATGAGAGAGCAAATAAAAAAGTCTTTTTTTTTTCCAGCTAGGTAACGCGGCGTTACGGCGTTCTAAATTTGCTACAGCGAGAGAATTCCGTACACAATACTACTGATCGGCAGAAGCCGATGTGCGTTTTTTGATTTCCTTTCCTAGTTTTTCTTGAATATCTCAAAACTATTCAGTTTTCACACTACAGGTGAATTAACAAATTAAAGAGCGTAAAATTCCCTACAAATGCATGCTTTTTTCTTTTACTGCTAGTTTTAATATTTTCGCAGATAATGGCTCTCAAAATTGGAAGATTTTGAATAATTTACGGCCACCTAGACCATCGTAACGACGTGTTTTTTATCTGAAAAAAAAATGAAATGCGCTCTCATTTAAATAAAAAAAAAACGTAGTTGTAACATTATTAGGGTTTTTTTTAGTTAATTTTTTTTAATGTGTCCCACAATTCTCGGACACCCTGTATATTGTTTCATACAGTACTGATGTTATGTAATGTTTGTGCTACTAATTGTATTTATAAATTCCAACTCTCCAAAATCCGAATCAGCGCTTTACACCATTTGACAAGTCTCAATCGGCGTGCAGAAATAAATAAATTAGTTCTGCGTTATGCAGAAAAAAGAAAAGAAATGTGTAATTTCTTTTCATCTTAAATTTTCTTCAAACGGATGGTTGAAAACAAAAATGTCTTGCATCATGCATGCTGATTATACATACAAAAGTGGGCAATTTATAGATTTCTGTTTGGCAGTTAATTTAAATTACAGATTAGGTTCCTGGATCACAAGAGAAGACTGATAACAGAGCACTTCCAGAATCACTCCACGAAAACAACCGCTCATTAAGCTATAAACTATTTAAGATAAACATCCAAAAACACTGAAGTAAAAAGTGCAATTTAGCATTTTCAAACCTCATTAATATCTGGTCCAAACTGGTCGTTGTTAACGTCTATTGACCAAGCATTATACCGGAAGTTGACTTATCCTATACGATTTTGAGAGTTGTTTATAAACAAAAGCAAATTTCGTCAAAAACAATTCAAATAATTTTATTCAAAATATCAACAAACAGAAGGAAATAAAAAGGGGCTTTTTTCTTCTGAATTCTCTGTAAACTTTATAATTAAT
>BGPR01006310.1:12849-44529 GCA_013235015.1 Araneus ventricosus | reverse complement strand
GTTGTTTATAAACAAAAGCAAATTTCGTCAAAAACAATTCAAATAATTTTATTCAAAATATCAACAAACAGAAGGAAATAAAAAGGGGCTTTTTTCTTCTGAATTCTCTGTAAACTTTATAATTAATTTAAAAACACCAACAACAAAAAAAACTTTGCCTATTTTAACAACATGCGGCATTCTAATTGCATGGCCTAAATCTTTGAACAAATGCTAATGATCTATTAGCACAGCATTTGAATTTCAGTTTAGGACGATTACATAAATACAAAGATGGTAGTGCAATTTTTTTTAAAGAATTTCCATCAATTAATTCATGTAAATTAATAATTAATACATACGATCTGACAAACAGACAGTCTGCCCTCTAAAGGATTTAGTCCAAAATCATACACAGATCTGCTATTCTAGTAATAAAATTATATGCCAGATTTCATCTATCTAGCACGTTGTGTTTTGGAGTTAATGTGTTCACATGCACTCGGACCTACAAACAAATCCAGGACGAAATCTAGTACACGAATTTTACTTAAAAATAGCCGTGTTCGCCGTGAATATAATTTAAATTGAATCTCTTATTAATAATTTGATATTCATGGTTCCCTTAACAATCTTAAATTGTGATAGACATTTAAACCCATGTTCTTTCAGTAGCTTTGTACCTGTTCTGTTCGTTGTCTGCATAGGTTCCTAATAGAGTCAAGTGACTGGCTGCTTCGTGCAACATCAAATTGCAGATTGTCGACATCAACTTCACTCTTATTCGTCTTGCGAAATATGCATTTGGTTTTAACTTTAAATGGCGCGGCACATTTTACTTCCACCATTAAACATTAAGATATCACTTTAGCTTTCAACAATTGTAGAGAAACGTGCAAATAAATGTTTGTTTAAACAATGAAAACGGTTTGAATTGCGTTGCAACAATGAAAAGTATTGTTGTAAATTATGCCAAATATTTTTAAAATTTATTAAAATTAGAAAAAAAATCGTACGACGACTTAATTGATATCATTGAAAAGGTAATTTTTTGAACTTTCAGATGGCGTAAAAATGATTTTTGTACTGTAATATTTTCGGAAGTTATTAAGAAAAAATGCCAAAATTTTGCTAAATTGTTAATTAATTAAAATTTCAAAAAAAGGTCTCCGAGGTGCGCATTCCCATCCTACAAAGTATGTTTGTGCCAAATTTCGTAGCTCTAGGTCCAGCGGTCCGCACTGTAGAGACACACACACATTCTCCTTTATTATTAGTAGAGATTTGGAAAATCTACAATTTGGAGTTAAGATCGCATACCATTGTTTGAGTTATTGTGTTCAAAGAAAGATCGACATAATTCCTTTTTTTTTTTTTTTTTCTGACTCGGGAAGGTCTAAAACGTGAATGTCCAGTTTCTTGGTCTTTCACGAATTAATCGGGAATCAAAATCTTGGGTCCAATTCCTTGGCGATTAAAATACTTTCTCTCCGTATACTTCGTTAGGAGAAAATAAAGACTCGTGTTGCTAACAAAAACACAGGGCCGGATTACCAAATAGGCAACTGCCTACGGACCCCGCAACTTTGGGGGCCCCCGTGATTATTATTTTTTTAAAATTATTTTCAGGGTTTTCATTTGATTTACAAGAAGTGTGTACTCAAACTTAGTGAAAATAGAATCCGGCATCGTTTAAATTCAGAACATAATTTTTGGAATATTTTTCGTGTTCTCGAATTTGTTACCAGATCAACGGGTCACAAGTCCACAGTCCTGGGATACTTTGCAATAGAATATTAAAATAGTATTAAAAAAATTTATAATATTTTAATCATTTTAATTAAAATTACTTTTAAATTTCAATTTTTTTATACTCGAGATTTAATTTTTTTTTTCTTTTGTAGATAACCCGAAAATAAATGTTTTGTTATTTCAGTTTGTCATATTGTTTGTTACTCAAAAGCTGCTTATATAGAGGTGAAATTAAAATCAATAAAATGATCTGGTTTTAGAAGTTAGAGTAGGGCCCCAAATATTGCATTGCCTATAGATCCCTACAGGAGTTAATCCTGCACTGCAAAAAGATACAAAGAATTAAAATATTTTAAATTTTTTGAGAGTATATCTGCAATTTTGTAGTATAAACTATTCTACAATCTTGCTTGTTTAAAAATACATAAAACTTTGTGATATGAATTTATTTACATCTAATTTCAAAGTTAAATATGATTTCGAATTACACGATTTAAATTTATACGCTATTTGTTGGGAATCAATCTATCATGTAAATCGGGAATTAAAAATGTTAAAAAAAAAAAAAAAACGACGGGAGGCTGTCTCTGCGAAACGGCCGTTGGGATTGAGAGGCGTAGACTTACTTAACCTTACTCAACTGTGACTAAAGTAGCTCTATGTGACTAAAGTAGCTATATGTGACTAAAGTAGCTCTATCTGATTCTGAGATTATGCGACTGGAGTAGCTCTTTGTAAATCTCAATTTATGTGACTAATTCGCGATTTTAGTTATTTTTTCCGCGAAAAAAAATTCTTGTTTTCAAATGTAATATATTCATTTAAACAATCTTATGTAAAATCGGACGATGGCACGAGAAATAGCAAACGTAATTCAACAATTCTGGAGTAATATTTCACGTGAACATGAGATCGATGAATGAATTGCCCAATGTACTTGGATAGTTTGTAGGAATCATGGGAGCACGCGCATTGGTCGCATTCTTCATATTTTCACCAACTTTGCAACTCGATTGTGACTAAACCGTAATTCCAAATTCTAAAATTCTTTTTGCGATCTTCAATGTCCACCTTCCTCTGTTAAATGAAACTAAAACCAATTCTCTATGTTATTTGTTTGCGGAGCTATAAGGGTTTAACTTTACCACGAAAAACGTCTTTTTTCCTTTCCCGACGCACCATTAGACCACTATAGTCCAGTCAACGAAGGTCAAAAATAGATGAATAGGGAAAAAATGGTGTAGTTTTGAAATTTGGTACATTTGTTGGGGGTAGTGTCCTAAACGACATACTAAAAGTCTCCGCCGGTGGGGGGTGCGCGGGGGTTTAAAGGGAGCGTTTTCAGTTTTTCTTAAATATCTCGAAAACTATGGGTTCTATAAAAAAAAACACAAAATTACAAAATTAACCTGCATGCAATTTCCTACAAAAGAAGACCTACTTTGTTTTTGTAGAATAAATAATTTAGAAGATACAGGGGGATTTAAAAGTGAATATTTCTAAAATTCCTTATTGTAATGGTAAAATCGATTAAAAGTGCTGAATCAACAACCCTCATAATAACCTCATGCCTATATAATAATTATACAAGGGCAGTAATTTTGTATCGGCGAAGGGGGGATAACAAACCCATTTGATGAACAATTATGAACTCTTCCTCCCCTCACATCCGTTCCCCTTCACAAGTTTCCTTCTACTCATAGTCCAGTCAACGAATTGTAAATTTTTTTTAAAAAGTTGTAGTTTTGAAATTCGGAATTCAGCACAGCTGTTGGGGAGAGTGCCCTAAACGACATACTAAAATTCCTCGCTGATGGAGGGTGCTCGGGAGGATTGAAAGGGGGGATTTCTCAGTTTTTCTTAAATATCTCGAAAACTATGGATCCTAGCGAAAAAAACTTAAGTTAAAAATTTAACTAAATTAAATTTCCTATAAAAATAGTCCTATACATTGTTCTTAGGATGAATAGTTTAGAATATTATAGCAGTTCGAAAAAGTACATAATTACAATAAGTGGTTGAAAATGTTAGGTTTAATTTTTATGAAGGAAAGTTTATATTTCAAAATAGCGGCTATCTATCACAATATATCTATAACATATTGTATCTTTCTATAACATATTATATAGATACACACATAAAAATATGCATACCCATTTTTACACTTGCTCGTAATTAAATTTCACCATGTTTTTCTAGTATAAGATGAAGTTCGAGCGCATCCTCTTCTTCTAGAGGTACACCTTTGGTACAGGTACCATTAAAGGTGCCAAAACAGAAACACATTGTTACACGTGTGTTGCTCCGCTGCTCCTTTGGTTGTAGGAATTGAGCTAGGATCAAGCAGATCTGATCTTGGTTTATGATTTGAGAAATGCTGCATATCTACGGTTACTCAAATTATGTTCATCAGCAACGGCTTTGTACTAGGAACATCTTCTCACCGGCTTGTGAGATATCATCTGGTGTTGATGAGGGGTTATAAAAGATGCCAGCAATGTTTTTATCTGGTTAAATTGATTTTTGAACAATGTAACTATAGTGCTTTGCTTTTTCTATAAATATCTGGTGTAATGTCGCAGCCACGGAATGCATGCAGAAAGAGGATGGTTTGGACAAAAGAAAGTTCTTTCTGCAGCTTTCTTGTAAAAAATAATTTAGCTTCCACTTTTCCCTTGCCAGGCTTTATAAAATAAATGTTACTTGCTGGTGGTGCCAAAGCAATCAGTAACACGACTAGGTCTACGTTTTTCCCTTGGGATGAGAAGTTGCTTTCTCTAACCCAGATCTCACAATATAAGTATCAGCATCCCCTGTAGCGACTCTCGTTTCAGTCCTTTAGCAGCCATTTTCTGTGTTAGTAATTGAACATGCCTGGTCTTATTTCTTCAATAGCAAGAAAATGTTCCTTTCGAACTGTGACAGACTGGTTGCAAGCTTTTAAGTTAAACTCAGCATAGACATGTAGATTTAGATTATACTGTCTAAATACACTCGTTTGGAGCGTTAACAGAACCAAAAGATTGAGTAAAGAGATCTAGTGGAGGGGAACGGACGTGAGGGGAGGAAGGGAACAAGACTGTTTATCAAATAAATTTGTCACCCCCCCCCCCCTTCCTGATACCACCACTACTCTCGACACATACAATACTACCCTCTTATAATTATTGTATAGGCATGAGGTCTTTCAGAGGGTTGTTGCTTCAGCACTTTTAATTGACTTTACCATTACAATAAGTAATTTTTGAAATATTCACTTTTAACCTCCCCCCACCCCCGTATCTACAAAAATTTCATTTTACAAAACATTTAGGACTAGTTTTGTACGAAATTTAATGTAGTTTAACTTTATAATCAATTTTTTTAGCTAGGATCCACAGTTTTAGAGATATTTAAGAAAAACTGAGAAATCCCCCCTTGCAACCCCCCGGGGCGCCCTCCGGCAGCGGGGACGGGGAGGATGTCGTTTAGGGCACTCTCCCCAACAACTGTGCAGAATTCCGAATTTCAAAACTACAACTTTTTAAAAAAAATTTACAATTCGTTGACTGGACTATGAGTAGAAGGAAACTTGTGAAGGGGAATGGATGTGAGGGGAGGAAGGGAGCATAATTGTTCATAAAATGAATTTGTTACCCCCCCCCTCTCCGACACATGCTATACTACCCTTGTATAATTATTATATACACATGAGGTTACTAGGAGAGTTGTTGATTCAGCACTTTTAATCGATTTTACCATTACAATAAAGAATTTCAGAAATATTAACTTTTAAATACCCCTGTATCTTTTAAACTATTGATTCTACAAAAATAAAGTAGGACTTCTTTTGTAGGAAATTTCATGTAGTTTAATTTTGTAATGGAGTGTTTTTTGATAGAACTCATAGTTTCCGATAAATTTAAGAAAAACTGAAAACGCCCCCTTTAAACCCCCGCACACACCCCACCGGTGGGGACTTTATGTCGTTTAGGGCACTACCCCCAACAGCTATGCCAAATTACAAAACTACACCATTTTCTTTTTCTATTTTTCATTCGTTGACTGGACTACTATGGAGGGACGTAAATTTACGTCAAAAAAATCCGAAACCCCCTCTGCTCCAGCGGCGGTGACCACGAGCACTTAACTCAATCGCTTCGGTTCCGCGTCCACAATGCGAGGCGTATACATATTTAAGCAGAGTCAGTGGAAGGGAAAATTTTACACGTATTGCTTAATCTGGCAGGTGAACCTTGACGGCGTCGTGGGGCGAATACGTGAATAGAAGTGTCATCTCTTCCACCTGCTACGACAGATGAATGCATCCTGTCATTCAGAGATACCTAGTCGGGCATCTCTAAGAAGCCTTTTCCTCTATAAAAGCTCGGTACAGGTACAGGGCACAGAACAATATGCTCAATTTTTTTTCTAGATATTAAATACAGGTACTAGGCACAGAACAACCTGCACAATTCTTTTTTCCCCTAGCTTTTAAAAACAGGTACTGGGCACAGAACAACATGCGCAATTCTTTTTTTTCCCTTCTAGATCTTAAATACAGATACTGGGCACAGAACAACCTGAACACATTTTTGTTTGTTTGTTTAGATCTTAAATTTTGCGTGTGTTCCTCTTTTTCAACTGGTATAAAAGCTTCAATCGCAATTTTATTTTTATTTTTTTTTCTTTGCGGGGGAGGGGGTATAAAAGATAAAAGATGTTCTTTACGGTTTCCGAACGTTGTTCAGAATATCCTAGAGAATCTTCTTTAATCAAATGATTGATGGTTCTAATAATTGTTAATTACTTTTCTTTTGGTTGGTCTGTTATATTTGTACTTTTTCCCTTCATTTTTCATCTTTTTATTTATTTATTATTATTTTATTTAGTTATTTACTTTAATTATTATTTATTCATTTTATTTTACTTATTTATTTTATTAATTATTTATTCATTTTGTTACTTATTTATTTTTGTTTTTACTTTTTTCACGTTTATATCTTACATATATGTGATATTTTAATTTTTTAACTTCCTTAAATCATTTTTAACGACACCTCATTTTAATTACTTCTATTTCCATCATAATAAGCGCACTACAACTTTCTTTTCGCGTCACGAGTCTTTTCCGGGGAAATTCCCTTCTCTGGGTACTTAAAACTTTCTGCGCACTCCTATCTGCCCTTTTTGACTCCAACATGTAAACGAATAACAACGTCACGCTGCTTCGCGCGTTAACTCTGGATTACTGGTCATGGAGCTACGTAAAAACTGAATCCTTTACCCATGAAGAAATATCCTCAATGACTGAATAAAAGAAGATTAAGCCAAATATTGTCTCTTCCCTCAAAATGGACTACACCTCACCTTCATTAAAGCATGATATTATATATATATTGTTATTATTGATTGTTATATTTCTTATATGCATTTGTTATTTTATGTTATTATATACTGTCATCAGTAATTCCGCATGCTTAGGCTGGATGGAATTCCCATTTATATATAAAGTTTTCGAGAAAGCATCATCAATTGAATCGTATCTACTTTCTCGTGTACGAAGTGAATATTGTAATCGTAAAAAAATTAGATGTCGAGATTCTGAAGAATCTCCATGTTTTATATCTTCTCGAGTACTAAAAAAAAAAGGAATTATATCAGTCTGTAACTCAAAAACGGAATGACTTAGAACGAATGAAATTTGGTACACACTAAAATTCCAGATCTGTATCCAATTTCGTAAGAAATTCATAAAAGGAAAGTCTGTCTAGCTGTCTGTTCATGTGCATGTAATCAGGTTACCTCAAAAACTTGACCAGCCAGATGGATGAGATTCTGCATATGGTTTTATCACCGGAATTGAAACTTGTATCAAATTTTAGAATAAGCTCGTCTGCGGGTTGACTGTCTATTCTTTTGTATGTGGACGCGATAACCCAAAAACGCAACAAGCTAATGATATTTGCGCCAAAATTGTATGTGTATGTAATTTTGTCCGCAATATCTGTAAGTAATTTTGAACTAAAATCATCAATTGGTAGACTATCGGTCTGTTAGTCTGTATGTGTGAACACGATAACTCAAAAACGCAAATGAGCTAATTTAATTTATTTTTAAGTTTTAGTTATACTAACATTCCGCTTACAAACAACACCAGGGCTATTTAGAGACGAACTTCTTAATTTTGAACTATGGTAGGGTGACGAGGACGACACCTGAGATTGCACCCCCTCTCTTAACTTCCGCACCACACAAGCTCCCGTCCATCCCTATGAACTCTAACCTATGGGTGAATCGGTAGACGGGGGTTGTGGGCACTACACCAGCGGGAGGAGCAAATGAGCTAGATAAATGAAATTTGGTATGTGAATAAACTAAACCAAAACCTAAATTGTAGATTTGTATCAAAGGGCAAATTGGTTAAAGGAATGAGGTCCAAGATGCATATGAGATTATTTGCGAAACTAAACTCAAAATGAATCATATTGTATAAATAAATGAGAAAGTAGATCACGCTAGTTTGTTGTAACAAATATAAGACACAAAAGAAAAACAGGGTTACGCATAAACTACAAGTGCAATTTAAAATAATAGTAACTTTAAAAGTAAATGTAATAGAAACGGTAAAATCTGCATGACAGAAGTCAAGTACCAAAGAAAGATTCTGGGGTAAAACTAATTTGCTGCTTCCGATAATAAGCAGATACTCGAAACTCTCACTATCTAACAAAAGGCTTATCTTCAAACAAATCCTAAGACTCATCCTAATGTATGCAGCCCAACTCTGGAGACTGGCTGTTGATCACATCTTAAACTACACGTGTGCTGCTTTTCAAGCGATATTAAAAAGCTACCATCATACAATTAATGATTTTCTCACACACACTCCAACAAATTCCTTATATATTTCATGAAAACATCACCCGTAGAATACATTCTTCTGTTTGAAGAATCAAAAAACATTAAAAATACATTCTTGGTGGGTTGGGGAACGGAAAAAGAAAGAAAGGATGTAAGAAAAAAAAGCAACTTAGACCTCGGACCATTATATCTATCAGCTGGAGAGACCAAACACAAATAACTGGTCTAGCCCACAAGAAATCACTATGGATCCATCACGTACATTCCATCAAGAATGCAGAAAATAACCTTAATAGAGGTTGCAGCCCAAGCCCAGGGAAATGATGTTTGACCTATGGCTGATGTTTGATCTATGGCCAATTACTGTCTTTTTCTTTCGACGTTAAATGAAGAAACATAAGCCAGGAACAATTCCATTTGAAACGCTAATCCTGGAGTTATTTCGACGAAATGAGGAGTCTGTAATGGTCATTTTTCGGGAATGAGTGAAGCTGGAAAATATTTTGAAACTTGCCACATTCGAATGTTAAGATTTTAAGCTTAGTTTCAAAATAGTGCCATTTTGCGATATGCGTACCTATAAATTTTTGAATTCCTCGATTGATTTCAATGCCGCCCCCCTTTTTAGTAGAATATAACGAAAAAAGAAGAAAAATACTGGCAAAAATGAGAATATTGTGGGAAATAAAAGAAATACGATTTTCAGATTTTTATTTTCTCGTATATGAAAAGTAGCATAGAGAAAATAATGTAATCGTCAAAAAAATTGGACCTCAAAACTTGAATGAATATCGCCGTTTAAAACCAACAACAGAAAAAAGGAACTTATTCAAAAGTTGCTTATTTTTCCTTCTTTCTCCTTATTTTTCTCACAGGCATTGCCACTCGCATTGAATAACAATACTATATAGATTTTTAAATTTTACATTTGTTTGTATTATGATTTCTCATTTCCCGCCGTTTTTTCCTTCTCGGGATCCCTGGAAGTGCATTAAAATTTGAAAAATTCTAAAAATTAGTTATTTTTAATTGATATTAATAATAATTACACAAAGAAAGGATATTCAAAAATTTATACTCCTTTATATATTCAGCTACAAAATACAACTAAAATATATTAATTATTCATTTTTAAAGTATGATTTAAGAAAACATAAACAATCTATGCTTCATCACTCAGCCTAGTTCTCAGCTTTTTTATGAACCCGGCAGTAGAAAATGCCCTCTCAGCTTCAGCTGATGTTGCAGGAATCGTTTTCAAAGACTTACCTAGTTTTATAATATTTGATGATTATTTTCTGTTGAGTAAAATAACTGTAATCAGGGCCGGACGAACACTCCGTTATTCCGTGCCCCCGCACGGAGTAAAAAAATCTAGGGGCGCAAAACTGTCAGAACAAAATGAGAAAAAAAATCACAACGGAGTTTCTGAAAAAATTCTAAAAAAGAATAAAACAATCTAATTTTATGAACTAGTGAGCACAAAACTTTGAAGGCACTACTCCAGTAATCTATATATATAAAAAGAAATGTCTGTGTGAATTTTGCTTCTAACTTGAGCATTGCTCTAAGGATTTTACTAACTCATCCAATAAGAGTTGCATCCGGGAAACGTAGTTTTTACAAACTAAAAATAATCAAGAACTATTTGTGAACAACATCTCAAACAAGATTGACAGACCTCACTATATTGGGAATTGAGTATGAACTGAGTAGCTGTTTCGATGCTTCTGAATTAATTAGATAATTCTCTGAACTAAAAAATTCGTTTTAAAAAAAATCGTCTGAATTATACTCTTGTAAAAGGTATTTATTTCCATTATTTTTTTAAAAGAAGAATTTTAAGTGAAAAATTATTATAAGTATTTTTGACAATTACTGAGTTACACTGTTGTTTATTAGACGTTCGCTAAAAAATGTAAAAAACGACCATATATCTTTTTTTTTAGAATGCTTATATTGTAGTTCCACAGGGGCGCAATTTTTTACTATTGCACGGAACGGTTCAATGGCTAAATCCGACCCTGTTGTAATTCTTGCTTCACTATCTTGCTCAAGCTAGAACTCTTGCTAATTGAACAACGTAGGGACCTTTGTCTTTGAGTGGTGTCCACCCAACTGGTTCAGTAACCGTAATGGTTACAGGTATGGGGCGGCGTTCTGTCTTTGAGTGGATCGCTTTTTCTAATTTTTCGTAGAACATTCAAGATTTATCTTCCAGTTTCCGTGCTCTCTTCTTTTGAGTGCGGAGAGTTGGACAGTGATTCGTCTTCCCCTCAAAAAAGCCTTATCATAATTATTCTTATTTGGTAAACATGAAAAATCAACTGCAGCAGCATCATACTTTCTCCCAAAAATTTAGATATTGCATTCTAAAGTAGCATTGCGTCTATCACTAATTCTTTGGACTAGAGGACATTTCATATTCTTAGCAAATTCTTTGTTCTATTCGTTCAACTCTCCAATAATGAAAGTAAATACTCCTTCGGTAGTTAGCAAAGTCGCGTTTCGACTGCATAGTTTTCTAGTCAATTATTACTCGCTTCAAGCCTTCTACAATTGCAATCAAGAGTTTCAAATTCTACATTAGCCAAAATTTGTTGTTCTTTAATATCAATTGCTAATTGATATTAAAGAACAACATTAATTAATTGCTGATTTTATATCTAAAAATCTTTCAAAGAAACCCTAGTTTGCAAGCGAGTTGCCATTCTGTCAGGTGAAAATAATAATTTAATCAATGTACACTGTGGATTCAAATCAATGCTTTTATTTTCACTTTTGTTAAGTTTATTATTATTTGAGATTTTTACTTTTGTAGCATTGCTATACCTCTAATACAATTCATGATGTTCCTTCCTTCTCGTTATTGTAAAGGGTTATAAAAATGTGATAAAAAGCATTATTTAGTTTTTATTTATTAAGGTTATAGTAGCACTTGTGATTATAGAGGGCTATATTACATGAAGAAGATCTTTATGTGAGAGTATATACAAGAAAGTTGAAGCGGAAAAACTTTGTGCTTATTTTAAACATATAACGAATATTTCCTGTTTCATCACATCGATTAGAAATAGAGTTAAAGGTTAACAATTTTAGAATCCGAATGTGAGAGGATGAATTTTTCATTACAATTATTGCTTCTAATTTCAATTCAGACAGAATGCAGAATTCAACAATGAGGGAGTGCATGTGATTAGAGCATTGAAACAATTTTGATTGTAACAAATTAGAGATATAAACTGCAGAAATTCGTATAAAAATAAACCGACAATATTATTTTATCCATTTATAGTTTAATTTCAAAACAAATTTTTGTTGGAATGATTTCTAAACTACAACTAAAACAAATTCTAAAAACCCACACAGGCAGCAATTTAAAGATGTAAAAATGAGTCTGCTGAATGCATTTTGAATATATTTTTTTTTCCTTTTGGACTTCTAATATTTAATTAAAAATGTAATATAAAAACAATTAATATTCAATCACAAAATTTTATCTTATACTTAAAATAAAATAATTAATTTTCTTACCAATAAAAGTTAATTTAAAAAATAAAATGATGATACATTAAAATATTCAACTTCAAAATGAACAATTTTTTGCATTAAAAGAATTGAAATTTTTTCTGTAATCATCAAAGGGTTGAAAATTCATAACTCCAGTTCAAATAAATATTACCATTTGATTGAGTAAATAATGGTAATCAGAATTAGTTGAATATTAATTTTAAATTCCATATTTATTGACATATGAGTGAAGTGATTTTTTAATGAACTTGAGGTATTGAGAAAACCATATCTTTTTCTTTAAAAAAATACACTTAACTCATGTTATAATCATCAGACCTTTATTTATTCAGTTTGTGAGAAATGTTAGTCATACAGTAATGAAGGTTAGGAGAGAGTAGAGAACAAGAACTTGGAAAACCTGAAATGAAAATAATATATTAGAATTATTTAAAGAAAACAGAAGAAATATGCAAAAACCTGCAGGTAGATCGATATTTATACAAGCAATATTAATACAAAATATCCTGCAAGAAAGACGGCAAAACAGAATGGTTTGCAAAAATTCACTTAATCAATGTTAGGTGAGAAAAAGCAGAAATTTACGAATAAAAAGAAATGAAATTTATCATAGTACATGAGTATAAATGAAGCATACTTTTTTAATGAATATGAAAACCTGAAAACTTCGAATTTTTGATGCTCACTTAAAAATTATCTTCATTTTGAACAATGAATTTTGAGAAAGAATTAAAAATATTATTTCTCAAAATTTCGCTAGAAAATAATATCCAAGAACATATTCCAAATTAATTTAATAATAATTTTAAACACTACTGAAAATAATGTGTTACATTTCTAATAACTTTTCAAATCACCAATATCAAGCAAAACAAAAGATATATATATATATATATATATTCTTAAAAATCTTCTTCACAATAATTTCATCAGTTCATACATATTAAATGGAATTGTAAAAGCTGCTAAGATTCAGTGACACTGATCACATATGATTCTTGTAGAACGGTAACAAAAAGGAAGACGGAAAAAAAAGAAGTCTTGACAGGAAAAAATACTACACAAAAACATTGGGAAAGCTTGCTTGAAAATTTATCAGTAAGAGAGTTGTGGCGCCATCTATTGGTAATTATCGCGTTACAGACTGAAATTTTTTTATTGTTCAAAGACTATTTATTAATTTTATCAGTATTCTCAGTTTAAAAATATTAATATAAATAAAAGAAGCATAATATATAATTTTAATATTCAATTTATAAATATTGTTAAAACATGTCATGATTTTCATCTTAAAATGTATGCAGAAAAAATTGAACAAGATTTCTTATGCGTATAATATTTATCAAGTACTTAATGATTGTTAACTATATTTAAATAATACTGAGGTCTTAAAAACAACATGATGTATTAGAATGATCTATATATCAATATATTTATGAAACTGAATTCATAATTTAACATTCTCCCAAAATGTATTATCATTAATGATATCATCATTTTTAACTTTTCTGATTTATTTATACCCGCAATGCTATTAAACATTTGTAAAAACCTAATAATTTTTTTCTAACCTTATATCAATCATATTACAAAACAAAATCATACAATTACTATGTGGTCTTTGCAAAACTTCAAGTTGCTTCTCAGTTGTTGAATGTCTCCTTTAATTAATTGCTGATGTAATGTGGAAGACTGGTTACTTTTTTAATATAATATTTTTTATGCCGAATCTCAAATTTTGTTATTGAAAAGAACTCCAGAAATTGTAAGATATAAGAAAAAACTTTAAATCAATTAAAATAACTGTGATTTTTAAATGTTGAAATATTTTTTTAACTGACGGGTAAATTTAAATCCACAAGCAAATCAGTAATGAACAGAAGTAAAAAAAACTGTTACTTCACTGTGGATGAAAATAAAAATATGCAGAAAGAAAAAACTAGTCTTTTGTGAACAAATTTCATAAGAATATCTGCCTATTATATAAAGCTAACATAATATTGTCTATTCAAACAGTTTTAAATTAAGCAGTTTATTGTATGTTTCATTAAATGCAGATCTGGTTCTTCACTGAGCATTATCAATTCTACACTAATTCAATATATTTAGCTACTGCTACAAGAAAAAAATTAAGTTATAATACCACTGAATATAGATAACAATGGAAAGAATGCTTACAAGTTTCAAATTCCTTCTGCTTCATTAATTTTAATCAACTATGCTAGAGTTCCTAAATAGCTACTTAACCACTTAAGGAATCCCAAATGAACTTGTCGAAAATTCAACAGTTTTCCGCAAATGCTGACAATGACAATTATGTTACGACACAACTATAGTTTATAAAAAGTTTTTTTTTTAATTAGTGAAGACTTTAAAATAGAAAAACTAAATACGATTGACAGTTTAAGAGCAGCTCAATAAGCAATATTAGAAGCTTTAAACACAAAATTCTGTATTAATTTATTTTCAGGATATTGACAGTTGTATATGAAAAAAACGGGTAATATTTTTTTTCTCTTTTTGAAAAAAAAAGGTTTTTGTGCAAGTTAAAACAGAAAAATACGTCACCATCTAGTTTCTAAATTTAAAATGTAATAGAATTTTAATATTCACAAAAAGTCTATGGGATAAAAATTATTTCTATCATTAGTTATAATTTTTAATCAACACTAGCAAAAAAGAACTGCTTATAAGTCTATATACCTAACACAGAAACATTTTGAAAGTATTAGGATTTCAAAATTTTTATTGAAAGCAATCAACAAAATCCAAAAAAAGAAAAATCTTTTGGTTTAAAAAAAAGAATATCTTTAAAACCTCCGTTTATTTATTTATTTTATTTGAGAGATGGGATCTTTTTATGAAATGATAATCCAAATAAATACTCATAAAAGCTACAAAAAAATTTAAAGCATACAAAAAACTTTCACATTTTGAATTTACCTCCCGGACACAATCATATCCGACATTATTGGCCAATCTTAAGGTTTCGTTTTTCACAAATGCGCAGGTGTCAAAAAGATATGATTTAATGTGATTTTCATTAGATTTCCTATTCAAAACTTTCAGCCTATACATACATTATAAGAATAAAATTGAAAAATACTACAATTTAAATCTCTAAAATGAAATCAACTAATTAAGATAGAACTTTTATAACTTTATAAACAAGTATAAAATATTAGAAGTTCACTTACTGAAATGCAAAAAATGATACTTCAAAAAATATTTTCGTATAATTTTACACGACAAAATACAGAGACAGGTGTTCCGCTTCGCTAGCTAATATTAAAAGAGTAGATGAACTTTTTAATCAACAAATAAAAAAAATAACGTTAGTAACGCCTGAAAAACCGGTATGAAAATAAAGAAAATATAAAAACATTGACGGGTAGGTAGGAGGAAATTGTAAACAAATCTTTACTTCATTTCGATTCATTGTAGTTTAACGTAAGGCTTGTTGGTAGTTTTATTTTAAAGATCATTTTACAAAACCAGACTTCGAGAAAATAATAATGATAATGTAATTAGAAAGAAACAACTTTGTGAAATTAGTGCACACTTTGCAGAGAATCGGAAAATACTTAGAACATTTATAAACTTTCCAGGAAACCCCAATATTTTAAATTTTTATTTTTTAATTCACAGTAGATCATAAGATCATAGGTGTTTTGATGACGAAATATGTCAGATCTTATATTATATCTTTTGAAGTTCGTAATTTTTTTTTTCAGTCGGTCTTATACAGGATTAGAATTCAAGGGCATAAGTCAAAAGCTACTGGCTATGCTGGTAAAATTCAAAACAAATACGAAGCGTGTTTGACAGAAAACTCCCAAACAAAACCCAACTCCAATTTCAATTTTGACAGAAAACTCTTGATACAAAGAAGTTTTAGTTGAAATGATTATGTAAAATCTATACACAAAGACAGCTAAGTTGATAATACAGAATACCCTATATACTTCCGGCGCTGCATCGATGAATGACGTAGTTCGTATTTCTACGCGTCTTGGGGTTGCTTTCTGTTAGATTTCGCCAACAACCAGATCTTTTTTTACTTCGTGTGCTTAAACGTTTCTCTCTCTCTCAAAAAAAGAAAGTTTTGTGGGTCGATTCTCTTTTTTTTCCTCCACTTCGCATTTAAGTACTTTATTATAAGAAGCCTGAGAAATACCAATTATAGAAACTTGACATAAAATTTAAAATTGTATATGGCAGAAGATTTTATGCAAAAAAATGAAAAATTGACTACATTAATCATTCTTTCATGTTGTTATCTTGATATAAAGGGTGCATAAATTTTTCAGTAATTAAAGTTAAGGTACGTACACTGAATGTTTTATGTTATACAGCACAACTACAAGCCTCATATTCTATTTAAAATATTTTTCATAGCACATTTTCACTATTTTTCATTGTACATACAAATATTTTTCGGACTCACCTTCGCACAAATTGTTTTCCGTATTTTATATTAAAAAACCGATTAACCGTTTGGAGAGAGAGAGACAAAATATTACTTTTTCACTTCAAAGAAATGCACGACTAAGTATTTTACAAAAAAAAAGAATTTTTCCTTTCATCGGTTTTTAATCAAATTATTATTCATTTATCAAATTATTCAGTTATCAAAATTTAAAATTCACCTTTCTCGTCGAAATTTTAAAAATCTCACATCCTAAAAGCATAATAAAAGCTATATCCATAAGCGAAATAAATGCATACGTTCTGGAACTGATTAATCTACACAATTTTGGCGCGAATAATGAGCTATGGTTAAAGAAATTTTTTTCAGCCCTTTTTTAATGTTAAAAATTATTTAATATTGGAGAAATGCCAATGATGAAACCTTTTGATTTTCTTTTTTCTCCTTTTTAATATTTTGTATTCATACTCTCTTCATTCTGAGATATTTTAATTTTCATTTTGTTTGAGTTTCTTGCATCGCCTTCATATTACACCTTTCATATTTTTGAGTTTCATTTTGTGTATTATAAAAAATCATGCAAATACTGAGAAAAAAATCAGATCAATACATAATTTTAAAAGCAGCGGTAATTTAGAGGTTACTACCATATAAAAATGATTTTTTAAAAAAGAAATGAAATAAGAGCAATAAATCCTGTCACATGTTCTGAATAATCACAATCATGCCAGCAACAAGAGAGATAATTCGCCAAATTTAGAGCTCAGCGATGGCGGGAAAAAATACTTTTTCCCAGAATACACCAAGCACCACCATACACAACTTGGGGGTCTATTCTGGTACCCCCAAGTTCAATTTGGATTCGCGTAATTGCAGATAGACGGCGGGAAAAAACTCTATGAAATTAAATAACATACGTTTTGAAAACATATCTTTAATGCAGAGAATATAGGTTATTAGTATTTAGAACAAAACTCTGTTCAAATTTGTCCATAATAAAAAACACATTAGAATAATTGTAGGACTATTTCACGCGGCGGAAGTATACCCTCTGTAGCTTCTACTCTATTACCAAGTTAAGGTGTCTTTGAGTATAGCTCTAACCAGTATCTATTACTCCCTCAACATCACAGCTCTTTCTCTGTGGGCAGATCATTGCCGCTTTACGCAAACGGCTCACTTCTTGGCGAAAACGTTGTCTGTCTAAATGGCCATGTATCAAGAAGCCCCTCTCAAGACCCCCTCCTCCCGCATCCACCCCTATTTCCTAAATCGGAGCTATAATGATTTTTTAATATCATTTAAACAAGCCCTCCAAAGCTACCCGTTATGACGTGACTCTGGTGTCACATAAATAAAGTTCATTTCAAGCATGGATTATCTTGAAATGAACTTTATTTATGTGACTGGCTGACATTTATCCTGTTTCCCGATGTTCCTTGGTGGATGTTTCGGACTGATACTTTTTTCAATAGATGGTACAGTTATAGAAAATATATAGAATTAGAAAAATCACATAAAACAAGATTGGCTTTTCAGATTAATGTCCCATTTCCAAACAACACAGGAGAAACATGGTTACGAATTTCTCATAATTATGATGTGTGGCACTTTGGGAAACATTTTTGCGATGTTGTTCAGTATTTCGAATGATTTATAATATCTTTAAGATATCGCAACAATATTGTTGAACATCTCGTTCTATTTGGGTGGTTAAATAACGAAGCCAGCATAAAAGCCAGTATCATGATTTCATACATCCACACATCCACTACCAGGATATCTGATGCACAGTGACAGTCAGACGTCCCCTGTGGAATATGGTTCCAAACAGCATAAAACACTAAAGTAAAAACTTAAATCCTTTTGTCAATTTTTACTTTCTAAACTTTCCTTTTATTTTTGTAATTTGCACAATGTAGTATATTACTACATTAATGATTCTTAGCTCATGGTTAACACATGCTGGTTTTCTGAAACAATCTTTGCTTTTCTTCATCTGGCATGTGAAATGGTGGCGTAGCAAGAGCGAATTTCGCCCGTGACATAGAATTTATCTTTCGCTCCCTCACTGTCTCATTCTCCGACTTACGCCATTAAAATTACAGAATTAATGCAAAAATATGCCCACTTCTCAATACGTTATTGATGCAAAATTAGTAACTTTTAATCATAAATAATTTTTAAAATACGAAATATCATAATATTCGATTTGCTTTTAGAAAAATGAAAACTATTCTAATTGGGAACAATCATCAGCGATCCTTCATTTATCACCGTTATTTTAATTTAAAAAACATAATTCACGTCCCATATATTATCTTAACTGGACTTTTCATATAAATGATACTGGATCGTCATTTTATTTCAGAAATTTTCTTCTGCTGTAATCTCAGGGAGATGTTCAATGGAAATTCTATAGTCCGAATCCTTCATGATTGGGCATTTTATTATTATTATACATAATTAACTTTTTAAATATGAAAAATAATCATAATATGTTTCGTATATCCTTATGGTTTCATTATATACAAAAGATTTTTATTCTTTAGGCAAAGAGTTGACAAGTTATGCTGGCCAATAATTAATATATATATATAGAGAGAGAGAGAGTTATATATTTTTATACCATTAAAACTCAAATAACATTTTCATCATATACACCTATTAAACCCTCATTTAAAATTAAATATAAAAAACAATATAACCTAATATTATTCACGCAATGAAATACAGAAAGATAAAAAGATTAAAAACTATTACTATGAAAAAGACAACCCAGATATGGAATTCCAACAATCAAATGCCAATCGACCTTAGGAATCGATTATGTCACATTATTTCGAAATTTATAGGCGCCAACCTTCTGTGAGGGCCAGTTGTTGGAAAAAGACAACAAATATAGGAGTGAATCTCCAAAATATATTAAGAAAAGAACTAGAAAATTAACTAAATGCTTACTGATTCAAAGTCATAGCAATAAATGCCAAAAGCTAAATACGAAATACAGTTCCGCATTTATTGCAAGAATATTATAACTAAAATATGTTATATATACTATATTAAATCATCATTAATAAATCAAACTATAAATTTAAATATTTTTAAAAAAGGTTATATTAACCTATTTTATTTTGATAATATCGTTTAAAAATGATGTAATTCTTCATATTATCATTTGCAAACTAATTCTAATAATAGTGGCGCCATCTACCTATGTTATTATGTACTAAAATCTAACTTAATTCAAAGGATATGAAAATTTCAATTTAATCATTTCTAATATACTATTAATTTAAAGGTGTTAATAATTCTTTGTTAATATAAGCAAGCATGAAATTAATAGGAAATCCATATATTAAGGCATTTTCAATAAATGTATCGATATATGATCTCTGTTTCTTACTATCTCTGATTAAAATATTGCTTCTATGTATATAGTTCAGGTTGATGTTTCGAAATATTTGAATACTTATATTGCTATCCCAAAATGGTAGCCTATTTATATAAAACAGAAAAGCGTTTCTTTTATCAAAAATTTCCGTATTTAATTTAATATTAACTATTTTGATCTCAAGATCCAAAAAATCTGCAGAAGAAATGCCTTCATTAGTTTTAATTAAAGTTAAATACTCTGGATAATAGTCAATAAGTGGTGTGTATCCTTCTACTCTTGAACAAATAATTAAATCATCAATATACCTGTACAGTATACAAGAATTGTAATTAATTTCTTTTTCATAATAATGTAAGTATAAGTTAGCAAGAGCATTACTTGCTGGTCACCTTGTGGAATACCTTTAATTTGTTGGTATAATTTATTATCAAAGCTAATATGATTTTCTTTTAATATAACTTCTATTAGTGTTTTATGTTTTTTAAAATCAGTCATTTTATATATGCTAAAATCTTCATAAATCTTTAATAAAATTCTCAACAACTCTTTGATATATATACTATTAAATGAATCTTGAAAATCAAAAGTATGCACAGAGTAAACATCAATATCTTTAAGATTCTTTATATTTTCAAAGCTATTATTAATAATCGCCGTATTATTCTGTTCTTTTAATTTTTTAATAATCTCTTGCAAATATTTTTGTAATAATTTACCTATTTTCTTTATATAGCTATAACTACCATATATTATTGGCATTTAACACATTCGCTGCCACGCCAGAGCGTCGGTAGCAGTGAATGTGTTAAAGAATATGTTATTACATGCTTCTAGAGCAAAGGTTCCCAACCTGTGGTACGCGTAACCCCTAGGAGTACGTGAAGTATCATTTTGGGTAAGCGAAATCAAAGTCATTAATAGCGGAAATAAAAAAATAAAGAATTTTGTTTCTCCAAGTGAATTAACTATTTAATAACTATACCACTTGAATAGTTTATTATTTCGAAGTGTAATTTTTAGCTATCCTTTTAAGTTAAAACGGAATAATTACAATACTGGTTTCATTTGCTTTGGCACTGAAATTATACTATTGTGAAAATGGAATGGAATGCAAAATCAGAACCAAGTTCTGCAAATGCTATTAATTCGAGTAATTTCATTTTTAAACTAGCTTAAGCTAACCTTAAGATTATTGATAAAAACTTCTTTGCTTAGACGGATGGTTGGGAGTTGGATATGATAGTAGGGAGTACGCGAAAACAAAAAGAATAATCAAGGAGTACGCGAGGGAAAAAAGATTGGGAACCCCTGTTCTTGAGAGAGTTTCTGGTTGAGAAATGCTTTTAGTACATAGCAAATAATAAAAAAAAAGAATAACCGATTAACCCATTCACTTCAGTCCATATATGAAGGGTTCTGAGTTGATGTAGATCAAGTCCATGTTTTGCCCACTTTGCACTAACACTGCCATGGTAGTGCAGAAATGTTATATTTTCTGTGTAATAAGGATTCAAGTCTATAGTTCAATTTGTATTCACCAGGCAGCAGGAACAATCAGAAGTCCACTGTGATTTCGTATACAGAGAATCAACTTTAAGATCTGTTTCCTCAGAAATGAATCTCATGGACTTGGTCCTTTTTAATTCTGAACCCTCCATATAATTCACGAGTAAACTCGTGCGTTATATATGCGTTGCAATCCTATGTTCGGATGTGGCAATGCATATGCAAGTTTATGCATTGCCATCAGATATTTGTTGTATTTTTAAACGAAATAAAAGAATTCAATACTAATGGCAATATGAAGAAAATCTGATTTGTCTTAGCAGAGAATTAGATAATGAAATCATGGGAAACCACAATTGCTATTGATGGCAGATTCATTATTTTAAGTATTGGGAGGTTCAGGTATTTTAAAATATGCTTTCCCCCAATTTTTGATCAGCATGCATCTCATATCCATATTCCACTTATATTCACCAAGTGTTTGTTTCCTTTCCATCACATATCATTTTTATTTACGAAAGTAACATGGAAAAGATGCTAATGCTTTCGAATACATCTTGATGGCGTGAAGAATTTTCCCATATAAATAAATTATTTAATTTGAAATGCGAACTAATTGGTCGAAATAAGTGAGATTTAGGAATTCGCAAGAAAGCTCAGAGATTTAAGTTAATGCTAACTTTTCCGACTATCTTTGAAGTGATTGAAGCAAACAAAACAGTAGTGCAGTTATCCTTCATAAATAATACAAAGCCCACTTAGAGACAAAGATTTCATTAAAACAAACAACGCGTGTGGAAATATTGCTTTGAGAAATTACAGTAGAGCCAATTTCCTTTCGAAATTTGTGAATTACAACAACAATCTTTGACAGCTGGATTAAATTCACATTTTCTAAAATTTAGGATTGATTATTTGCAGTTTAAGACATGCATTTAGTTCTTTATAATCTGGAGCAATAATGGAATATATCAATAGCTCGTTTTGAGAAGATACACGATATGAGAATGTTCATGAGAAGGTACATGAAGCTTGCATTTTCAATAATGTGATTTTGATAGATACAAATAAATAACACAAACTTTTCAAAACATAACAACGATTATTTATTGAACAATTTCAAATGCAATAACTGAATAAAAATGACAATTATAAAAGATAAAAATGTACACATTCTAATATAAAAAAATAAGTAAACTGATTCAAAACAAAAATATGTAGAAATTTTAAACTGATTTATGTACTCAAAATATATCTACTGAATATCAAATTTTATTCTTTTATTATTAAATATATCAATTATCAAATTTTTATCTTTGAATGAACATAAAAGTTCGTCGGAAAATCAGATAAGTGGAATTCAGTTAACCAATATTCAACCAAAATATTTGAACTGGAAATAACTTGGTTTGAAGATATTATGAACAATCAAATTGCGCTCATTTTGAATATCTCAATGAATTTTAAATATCACATTTTGAAGTCCTTGGTGTCAATGAATAATGCTTCGCTAGTTGCTAATGCTCTATTTTTTTAATATTAATAGATCCATCGAAATTTCCAAAAATTGTCTTTTGATTCCTTTATTGAAATAAGCACAATTTTTGATTTGTAACGCGAAATAAAATGTTTTTTTTTCAACTCAAAATGGAGTCGATTCAAGATCACGCCATAAACGTAAAGTGACATTCGCCAATTAAAATCTAAAACCCACTGCGTACCGTACAACTACTACTCGTGATGTTAAGAACAATTCTTATGCTGTTTGCTGTACAGTTATGGTAGTAAGGATAATTCTTATGCTTTATATTTTCTTCGGCAATATAATTCCGATTCTTATGTTTTAAAGGAATTTAAATAAGTTGTTTAGCATTTTTTTTTATCAGTTCTCACACTTTATCTAATTTATTATCATTTTCTGTTTATATTAACATGAATCATATTTGTTAGCATTGTTAGAGCAAATCTAATCTAAATTATAATGGAGTTTCTGAATTCTTGAGATATTTAATTGATTTTTTAAAAATTTGATTACTTTCCGATTTTTAAAATAAGAAAATACATAAGCACATCATTGTTTTGGAAAAGTCTTTACGTCTGAAAGAACACTGTATGATGTAGATGTTTAAAAAAATCCTTTAGAATTTCCGTTATCCCTGCTTTTAATAACTCAAGATTGTTGAATGGAAAATAAAACTTTTTAATCCCTTCTAGTTCGGAATTTTTTTTTCCAAATCTCCGACAATATTATGTTTTCCATTCAAGGCGGGAAATCTCATTGCGAAAACATGAAGAATGTAGAACTATGTGCGCCATTTCGTAGCAATATTCAGACATACAAAAAAATAATCGCTGAATATAACGAGACGTGTAAGTAGCGGCGAATTCACTTTCAACGATGCAAGTTTTCTCTTCGTCGCATGACATAAAAAGTCGACCAAGAAGGGGTTAAACGAAAGACAACAGTCGTCTTTCTCTTCTGTGTTATAATAACCAAAAAGCTAACACTAGTTCATTCTTTCTACTCAAAACGTTTATGCAAAGTGTGAAAATAGAGTCATAGCATAGCGCAAGATGTCAAATGACAAGCGCATGCGCAGCTTGTCTTACAAAGCAGAATTTATTTACATGTGTAGATGACATACACAGTTTCGCTTGCCTTGTGACTAATGTCACATGAATTGACTCCATTGGTTTAAAATACAAACTATTTTATTCTAAAATCTTAAATTTCAAAAACATAGTTATCAACAAATTTAGCTAATATTCCCTTCCAGTAAAAATGGGGAAAAAATTACATTTGAACGATTAAAACACAAATAATTACTACAAAAGCTTATATAAGAATACTGAAAAATATAATAAATAAATACTACAGAGAAAGAATTGACACAATAACGTGACACAGGAAGATAAGTATATTAATCAAGGAAGATTAAAGAAAAAAATTGAAATTCACAGAAAGACGTTATACAATGTTCGTACATTTGATTTAGTACAACATGGTCCCCTTTTAGAACACTTTAAAATGAATTGAAACTTGTAGGGCTCGTGATAAATAGTATCAGGGAACTCGAAAATGCCAAGATCTGCAAAGAAAGCATATGGTGGATTGTGCACTATGTTTCTCAAAGATAAATAAAAATAACGCCATTTTTTTCATAAATTTAACGGAGTCCAAAAATTGACTTCTATCATTTCAACCAGACGTGAATCAACATTATCTTCAATTTGATAATGGCAGTTCAACTCGTACTCTTCTGTGAAAATAAAAGGTATTTACGAAAACATTATTTTATAAAATTAAAAGGCATAAACAATTATTTAGAATAGATGACTTCCAAGAAAAGCGATGTTGAAATGTTATCACATTTTCTCCTAGATATGCTATTTATAAAGCTTGAGGCGGTTGAGGACCAAGCTCCGTATGTGTAGGGTCATCCGTTTCCAGTTTAGAAGATAGTTTTTCAGGCACTATAAGTCAAATTGTCTCCACGAATGAGTCGAATTGAATCCAGGATCTTGGGATAGCACTCCAGTTATCAGCCTATTTTTTAGTTAACTAGTTGGTGGAAACAAGAAAGAAAAACAGGAATGATACGTTTGATAATTGATTCATAAGCGCTCTCCTGATACCGCAGCTTGCAAAATTCAGTCTAAGTGGTATCGGAACTCAAATTTATAACAGAAAAGGTGATTTATACTGCATTTTTTAAATTTTAGTAAATAAAAATTGTCCTTATTTAGTTTCTATGTTCACAAAATACGACAAGACTTTAAAAATAGCGTAATCTTGTAGCAGATCTCAAAAATTCCCCTTATGTCCATTGAAGAGTCACAGCAGCAACGTTTCCATTTCAGGGTTAGACTCAATGTTGCACAATGTTATTCCTTTCAACAATATCTTTAACACGGATTATGAGCCCACATATTTTTGTCGAAATTTGCTTGCCTAGATCAGATTACGATATTCGATACTCATACGGGTCTTTAACTTGGATGAAATTTATTCAATTATAATGTCACTAGAATGAAATCCAACGATGGATGTCAAGCTACAGGAAAGTGGAACTAGATATTCAATGCATCAATTAACTTAGATCAAGGGTGTTAAATTGTGGGTCACGCCAACAAGCGGATCGCGTAAAAATAATGGGGTCAGGGAAGCTTCCATACTTACCCTTTCTTCTTTCGGATTTTTCAATATTTGTAAACAAAATTAGTCAAAATCATCTCGAGTTCCAGCATTTCACTAAAACTTACTGAGTGACTATCTTTCATTTAATTCCTTTTAATTTGCCATTAACTAATTTCCATTCTATCATCTATTTTCGGATTTTGGGGTCACTATAAGCTTCCAGGATGAAAATGGGGTCGCAAGATTTTAAAAAATATATAAGAAGCAATGGCTGACAACCATTTTCAATCGAGTAAGCAACTTTTCATATGACATCTCCGAGATTGTCAGTGTTGGTTTTGTAAAGTTAAAGTCCTATTTCTTAGCAACACCAACTGTTTTGAGACATATCTCACAATTATGTACCGTGGTCAGATGACAAGGACACCTGAACTGGCACCCTTCTCTCCAAACACCTCCACTCTACAAGAGCGGAAGAACATCTGGTCCTGAGGGATTTTACGTTCACTAGCCCCGTATATATAGTTGATTTTTGGTGGAATCTGGTCTTGAGCTTCAAACTGAGGCTTCAGAATTGCTTATAATGGATTTTATAGACAGCTGCGAGAACTTTCCAGGAAGGACCTTTTTCGGTTAAACGTCGTCACAGGAAAATTATTTCAGGCAACATAGCTTAAATTCTTTGGTATCGGTCAAAATTTATTCTTCGTAGCTTCTATGAATGAACAGCAATGAGTTCATAATTTTGAAAGAATTCTTTGAAGCTAAAAGAAGTTCGGAATTTCAAGAAATCAAACTCTAATAATAGCGAAGAAAAATTACAAAATTTTATACTACTGAAATCAATATCTTTATGAATATATATCGAAAAGAAATTGGATAATTTCTGATGTAATAAAGGTGACTGAATTTAAACTCAATGCCAACACCAATCAGGACAATCTGTCCTGTCTAAACTTATTCTTCAATTCCTTTTAAAGACTAACGCGCACGATTATCACAGATTGTAAACCATTTATTTACACTGAAATTTTCAATAATTTGAAATTTTGTACAGATTCTACAGACCCATAAACAAGGGAAGTTTATTTCGGTGCATGATGTTTTAAATTTTTTTCTGTGAAAAATAGAAATTGATGCAACTATTTATAAATTATTCCTTTATAATGATTGCTTCAAAGACATGAAAAAACATTTGACTTAATGACAATTTTCCTTCCGTAAGATTGCATCGAAATCGATTCATTTCGAATGGAAAATATTCACTTGAAAATGGATTTTTAAGTTGATTTCTACCTTTCAAATAGTGATAAACAAAATCTGGGACAATGCATTCAGTTAAGTCAGATCAAGAACTTTATTCTGAACGTTATTTCAATTTAATGAAGATAATAGAATTTTTGAAACTTGAATGGAATAAGGGCAGGTAATAATTGGTTTGAAATAAATATCGAAAATTGAAACAGATTATATTATTATCAGCACTTATTTGTATAACATTTACTCAAAATAACAAATGACAAACATTTAATTCAGAGCATAAGATTCATATCATAAAAACACTGAACCTCACAGCTTTTGGTTATAAATTATGACATCTTTACAAAGTGCAGAATTAATTCAATACTGTGCAAAAAGACAGAAAAAATTTATACATTTTTCATGAAACGGAGGACAAATATACAAAAAACGGAATTTGAATCATGAGCATAAAATAGATTTCAGTCAACAAAACCTTAAGTTCGTTGGGTTCGTGAAATGCAACACTCATATAAGGCAGAAGTTATTTACAAATCGTGATTTTCAACTGCATTTCCACAGATTGCTCTTCAGTTGATCATGAGAAACAACGCACAGGATAACATCATACCAACAATCTGAAAAACGAAATTAATTTGTATCATCTTTCTTTAGTAATATAATATAAATATTCGTTCATTTTGATAATCGAATGCTTAATTCGAAAAGGAAAGAATTTATTGCGAAATACAAGAGTAGATAAAGCAATTAAACTGCTATAATAATCGTATTACATAACACTTTTTCAACCACAATGTTAAAAATTTCGCAGGCTAATCGTACAAAAAACACCTAACAAAATGAAAATTCTTTAGAAATTAAGATTGAACAATTAATGCAGTGAAACCTTTCTGAGCGGCCACCCCTACGTTCAGAGAAAAATTGGCCGCTCAGAGGGGGTGGCCGCTCTAAAGAGTTTTCGTTACAGTTACAAAATAATTGCTATAATACATAATATAAACAAGCCTGGCACATATTTCTTATTTAAAATGAAGTTTGAGACTTATCTAAAGAGAAAATAATACTTTATTTAATAATTTTTTACATTTTTTGAAAAAAGGATACAATTTGTGACTGTTTTAAGTTTTTACCCTTCTCGGAGAAAAACTATTTTTTCAAGTTCGTTTCTCGGTTTAAAAACTAAATCTCCAACCGATGCGTTTGTTAAATGGGATGGGCGAACCCACCCGGCGGCCGTTCAGAGGTGTTGGGTGGCCATTGCTAGGGGTTATTTTAACATTAGGTCTATGGGCCAAAAAATCCGTGCCACGAAAAATTGGCCGTTAAGAGGGGTGGCCGCTATGCAGGAGTGGCCGTTCGAAGAGGTTTCACTGTAACTTTAAAGAATCCACCCGATGAACTTTATCAAGGTGTCACACATCTGAGAGGATTCAAAATAACAACAGGAATACTTTTCTGTATGAGATTCCCGACAAAAGTCAAGAAAAATTCACCAAAAGAATTTTACTAGAATCTCATGTGGCCCAAAGCATTCCGATAATCAAAAGAAGAAATCAAGAGATAATCAAATAGATATGTCCTTAATGCCAATTAGTAGAAGTAATAAAGAAAAACTTACATTCTTACATTTTGTCAAATTGTAAGGCGTTTATCAGAGAAAAGGTTGCTTTTTTTGTTCCTCCATAGTTTTCTTTGGGCCATAGGTGCTCACATTCCTTGCTAAGGTTCTGATGGGGCGCCTAATTACTCAAGCTCAGGGCGCTCAAATTTGTTAAGAAGGCCTTTCTTACATATGTGCTTGCCCCTTACACCCATCGGGTAGGCTGGGCAGGTGAGAGTGTTCAATTTAATATGTGTTTGCTATCATTTTTTTCCCAAAATTTATCCAACTCCGATGTATTACTATTGAAATTGGAATACCATATTCGAAGTTGAACCCTAGAGTTTGAAGAATACTCTGCAGTTGAAAATGACTCGGGTAATACATTTTCAAACAACATTCTGCATTTTTCTTCAAGTTTAATCTAGCTTAATATTACCAGTTTCATATATTCAGCATTTACAGAAAAAGAAATAACTTACCAACACGCACGAAATTCCAATTCCTATTCCTCCCAAGATTAGAGCATGATTCTTTACGAATTCTTCCAACTGCTCCGAACAGCCCTAAAATAAGAAAATAGTAAATTTGTGTAAAGCAGTAAACAATGATATTTAAAATTTTTGTACCAATATAAAAACATTGGTTATAGATTTAAATCGTTTTATTGAAGCAAGAACATCAAACTGAATTCAAAAAGTAAAACCAGCTACCTAATTAACGTAAGATTTTATTACAGAGGGTGATTCAAAATTCATCGTACAAACCTTTAGGGGAGGAAGAAGACACAAAAAACAAGTCAGAATCACAAAGAAATTTATGACCGGAAACGCCACCTGAATGAGCTGGAATAAACGCGAGGGTATAGAAATGACATGTCAAAAATTGCAGTGGAGAGTCTTGCGACGAAGTCGACTGTCGAGCATCTCGTAGACCACGTCTTTGAAGGTACCAGCATAAGAAATACAGTCTAAATTAATCGGGACTACCAGTTCAACTACAGCGTAGATGAACGGCACCCTCTATCTAATCCGGTTGGCGTTTCCAGTCATACTTTTCTATGAGAGCTTGGCTTGTTTTTGTGTTTCCTACCTTGCCTAACAGTGTTTCCTTAGTTCGTTGAATTTAAATAATCTGCATAGATGCAAAACAACATATTTAAAAATGTGTACGGATGTGCTTCATGAACAGTGTTTTGTATGGTCTTTCCAAAATAAAAATGAAATTTGTAAATATTTTATTGCAATTTCTTTTGTATTTACGCCCTAGGCCATGGTCTATGTTGGCTCTACGGGGAATCTGGCCCTGATCTTATGTCTTGAACGGAAAACTGTCTTCAATAAATTTTCATTGAGGTTTAACACCTTAATAGTTTTGCCCCAGCTCCACTTGTGTACAGAATAATGTCATTTTTACACTAATAATCTAAAATCAAGTCATTCATAGGCGTTATAACCGATACAAAAATGACCAGTAATTCATTAACATCTGAAGTGTTCTATGGACATGCAGTTGAATTAATACGACAACCCCAAAACAGAGGGTAGAGGGGATAATTTGATTAGATAGTACAGTAGGACCCCGATAATCCGGACGAATTCAGGCACATGGACGTCCAGATTAGCGAGGTTTTAAAAAATAATGCAAAACACCTTTTTCAAAAATTGTATATATAGGTACTATGGTATATTTGTATGAACTAACATTGTATGCATAAATTGAATGAACATGATATGTACATACATAATTACTACTTATGTAAGTGAATGAACATAATCATTGTCCAAAAAAGTCAGATTTTTCTTTGCGCGGTCATTCCAATTTTTACTTCAAATGCGCGTCTGAGGAGCATAATTTCGTGTGCTTCAAAATTTTGCTCTTCAGCCCACTGTAATGAAGTGCTGAGTGCCGTCCCAGCCTCAGAATGAGAAATTTTGATGGGGTTTACAGGGGTGACGTCGTCATAATCTTCTGCTGTTACCGTCCTGATAATTTCGTCGTCTTTAAAAATTTTATTTCGAGTCAAACTGTCGTTGGCCTCAGCAGCCCAGTGGAGGACTTCAGTATTAGACATCGGGTTCGTGTTTTGTAATTGGTTAATGAGTGATGCAGGCTGAATTTCTTCAGTTTGCACATTTTCTTCAACTTCAGAATCAATAAAATTGGAAATCAAATTTTTCCACGACTTGTTGATCGGCAATGTAGACACAGATGCCCAACAATTAGCAAGACTGAACACGACATCTTTTAAATTTACATTTGTCTGTGTTTATTCCAAGTTTTCATTCTGCAGAGGATCATTGAAAATCCGTCGTAAGAAGCAACTTGCTATATCCCAGCTTGATATTTTGAATAACCTTCTGATCCATGAGTTGGATCAGCGCAGGATTCGGGTTTTCATCATTCTCCATGGACCGTCCGGATTACCGAGGGTTCCGGATTAGCGCGTGTCCGGATTACCTGGGTTCTACTGTACCAGTGGCGAATCCAAGATTCGGGTCGGGTGGGGGTGAGGTCATAAAAATTTTGTATCGTCGTGTCGAATGTGAAACCTCATTGCGTATGTAAACCAAAACACTAACTTTACAGACTTTTCCTCACCTGACAATAAGAATCATAAAGAACACTACAATACTTTCGATAATTTAATAAAAAGTACAATGAAATAACTAACCAAAAAATATTTTCGACCGCGTCAACGATACAAGTACAAGTGAAATGATTAGAAAAGTAGGAAAATTTTCGAGCCTGTCAAGCCAGAAAGCAATGTTGTCACGTTTTTTATTTTTTTTAATAGGGAAATTAAAAACAAACAGTTGCAGCGATTTCAAATAAAATCAAGAATTTTGGTTTAGCTGTGGGGGGTTGCATCCCGATAGCCCCCCTGGATTTGCCACTGGATAGTACAAAGACACTATACTGTTAAGGGTTGAAACTAGTAATAATTGATAGTCAGATTAAGGCGTGGATATTTTAGCGCTGAATATGTCTTATAAGCGGATACGCTGGACAAAAAAATGTGGAAAAGAGGAAAAAAAACTTACTTCTTCAAATGCATTTCCTACAGGATTTGCTTGGCAAGCTCTGACAGAACTGGTATCCCTGTCTTTGCAGCACGTTTCCGGCACTTTTCTGAGATTGTCCTTCTGAAATTCTTTGTTCTTCTTGCTCCAGATTTCGTAGCCTGGTTGCGAGTCCACGACGATTCCGCAGCACTTGAACTGCAAGAAGAATTATATAAAATC